>JAHSUH010000792.1:47500-199326 GCA_025388415.1 Cynanchum wilfordii | reverse complement strand
TGTTTGTTAATATTTGACATAATTTAAATATATAGTTAACCTCCTCACTTTACTTTTTTTTTTTTGAAAACGTGGGTTTCATTTTTTTATTATTCCACTTCTTCTTCTCCTATTCCTCCTCCTCAACACCACCTCCCCCACCATTATCACAACTCTCTTTCAATTTCTTCCCACCGTCAACGAATTTTATGTTTTTTTAGAAGGGTTTCTCATTTCTACTCTTCCCCTTCTTCTTCTCCTCTTCCTCCTCCTTATCACCCCAAATTTCCAGATTTGAGATTCTAATTCTCCAACCATTTTCATCGAATAAAGTAGGGATATGAGGATAGGAGGATGAAGAAATCGACCCAGAAATTGTCTTGACCAAAGCTCATTCACTTCCTCACATGGCTGCTTTTGTCTTCTCCTTTCAAGAAAGCTTGAACAATCAACCAATTTTGTATTTTTGGGAGAAAACGAGGAGAAGATAATGTCGGTAATGGTGGTCGGAGGTGGTGGCGAGGAGAAGAATAAGGGGAATTGTAGAAATAGAAAACCCATCTAAAAAAAAAAAAAAAAGAAGGTGACACTGGAAAAGAAATTGAAAGTGAGTTGTGATAATGGTGGTGGGAGGTGGTGTTGAGGAGGAGGAATAGGAGAAGAAGAAGTGGAATAATAAAAACATGAAACTCATTTCAAAAAAAAAAGTAAAGTGAGGAGGTTAACTATATATTTAAATTATGTCAAATATTAACAAATAATGACACTTAGCTTAGTGGTGAGATGCAAGTTTATCATACGTGAGGTCGTGGCGTTAAGCGCAAAAAATTAAAATTGTTTATAATGAAATATTTGTAAGGTGAAAAGACCAAAATACCCCTAAATAATAAAAATTAAAGTTTTTTTAAAATATTTCTAAGGTGAAAAGACCGAAATACCCCTGAAAAATGGACAGAAAATGAAGTCCGACTGAATTTTTGGACGGAAGGGCAAAATAAGAGAGTTTTTAAAGTTGGAGTGCAAAAAAAGTGAAAAAAAAAGTACAGGTGCTAAATTTGAGAAGTTGGAAAAGTTTAAGTGCAACTTGGAGGGTTTACCCATAAAAATACAATCATTATATTTGATTCATTTTCATTTGATTTAACTAGTTTTGAACATTAAACGTATAAAAGGTAATCAAAGACCTTGTTATGTCGAAGATAAAGTATGAGAAATCAAAAGTGGTAGTGTTAAAACTCAAACCAAATTCTACTTATGTTTGATAACTCTTTAAAATATACAATCTATATATTTGATTCATTTTCATGTAATTAAATTACTTTTGATCATTAAACGTTTAAAGGTAGTCAAAGAACTTGTTATTTCCAAGATAAAGTATTAAAAATCTAAAGTGGTAGTAGTAAAAGTCAAACTAAATTCTACTTACGTTTGACCGCTTTTTAAAGGATACAATCATTATATGTGATTCATTTTAATGTGATTTAGCTACTTTTGAGCATTAAACGTTTAAAAGGTAATGAAAGAACTTGTTATTTAGAATATAAAGTACAAGAAATCTAAAGTTGTAAAAAGTCAAACAAAATTATGCTTACGTTTGACCACTTTTTAAAGGATACAATCATTATATTTGATTCATTTTAATGTGATTTAACTACTTTTGAGCATTAAACGTTTAAAAGGTAATTAAAAAACTTGTTATTTCAAGATAAAGTATGAGAAATCTAAAGTGGTAGTAGTAAAAGTCAAACGAAATTCTACTTACGTTTGACCGCTTTTAAAGGATGCATTCTTGTCCTAGGTTTACTGTGACAGTTGCCTCTTTCTATAGTGAAACTCTTGTGAAGCATGGGTTTAGATGCAATGGGAAGGACTTCCTTTATTCAGGTTCTCAACCTTTCCTATTCATGTATATCAATAAATTCTACAACTATGATCTGTGTAAGTTTTCTTTATTCTATATCATATTTCAATGAAGAAGAAGATTTAATAACGTGGACCTCCCTCCTATTCCTTTTAGTTTTCCCTCCCTGAAAATATGCTTTATTATTGTTGTTGTTCTTGTCGATACTGATCAAAATCATCCTATGGTTGGGAAAGCTTCTGAACAAAATATGCACTATACGATTCCAAAATCTGTATGGTTTAATTTCCTTTGAAATGTTTGCTTTATGGAGAAAATTTCAATTCTGTGTGCAGGCATGTGTAATGCCTAGTTTGGGAGTTTAGAAGAGGAGGGGAAAGAAGAGAGAGCATAAGTTAGAATTGAAAAGAAAAAAAAGATAAGGTGGTATGATTTGTGTAAAATATTGTTCAGAAAGAAAAGAAAAGAAGTATTCTTTTTCCCACTTGAGAGATTAGAGGAGGAATAATACAAACATAATCTACAAAACTATGTTTTGAACTTTGATTATTTTTGCTGAATAAATTGGTCAATACAAATTCTTTTTTTAATATTTTATATGTGCATGGCCTTTTTCTCATATTTACCTATAGTTCCCCCTTCGTCTATCCCTATTTCTCTCCACTTTTGGGGAGAGAGGATTTTGTGAAGTGGAGGTGTCTTTCATCACTCCCTCTTTTCCTTCTCTCTACCCAAACAACCAAACTCTATTACCTAAGTAGTCCTCTTTTCAATCTTACATCATTAACAATTTTTCTTTTACTTGTCACTCACTTTTAGAAAATACAAATTTGTAGTGTTAAATAATAGAATAAATTAAGTACATGATATTAAAATAATTTTAGAAAAATATAATTAACATATATAAGACATATATATTTTTTGAATTGTGCCTTGCATTACCAAACTTAGGGGTTAAGGTCCATCCTTGCTTCTATTGTTAGTGTAAGCTTTGCTCCGAACTTGGGAATTTTCGTTTTTACTGGAGGATCTATCAATTATAATATTTTTTATTTCCCTTGTTCCTTGTCTGGCTTCACATTTGTTCTTTTCATTTATAAAGATAATTAAATGAGTCATATTCCATCTTTTGTGTCTCCATCCTTCTTATTATCTTATTATCCATTTATTAGTATTGATGCTTTTTATTGATATTTCGGAGAGTGAAAACGGTCAGGGCATCCTAAAATTAATCATATGATCTAGAATTGTATGACTAAGGAGGTTAGTGTTATTTTAGGAAGTTGCAATGTCTCTTTTATTGAGTATTTCATATTATTCTGGTATAAATTATATTAATACCTTTAGATGGATGATAGTTTATTCAGCATTACCAAGGGAGATGATCAATACGGGGTGTCATCACATTCCTTGAAAATGATAGATACATTGTTTCAATTTAGAAGAGAAAAATATATTTTTCTCTCTGTGAACTGATATAAAGAAACAACATGCAAGTTTCTCACAAACCTGCTAAGACTGCAGAAACCAAAATATTTGTAACTTTTTTGTCTCCTTTTTTAACTTTTATGTTCTTTTATTTGTGTTTGATGATTCAATAAATTCTTGGTAAGGTTTATTTTCCAAAAAATATTTTTGTGAAATGTGTTTTAGACTAACATTGTTTGATGTTATACTACTGGAGCCAAACATGCCATTAGATAAATTTAGAGCACCATTCAGATTTCAGAAGCATGATGTTAAGTTATTAAATTGTACCTCTCTCTATTAGTTTCAGCATATAGATTTCCTTCAATAGTTCTTCCAATTTATTTATTCTATTTTATTTTTTTGATAAAGACTAAAAGTTTTGGCCTTTGGGAACAATTTGAACACTGATGGGAGGGATTCATGTGGAACATTCATCAAGGTTCTAAATCTTTAAGTTTACTTAAAAGTGATAATTAATGTTGTCTAATTTTTTCTATTTATTATGCAAAGGTTTGATCCTTGATTTTATTGTCAAACCTTCTTTTAGCTATTTTCGTCTATTCATTGTTTCCTTTGCATTTTTTTAGCTTTACTTCCCATACCTTTCATGAACTCTTGCTTATTATTAATTTTTAATATTTTCTCCGTTGAATTCTTTCTTTGTCTTTTAACATTATCTTTTTCCTTAGTGCCCCTTCATTCTCTTAGGCACTGAACCAGAAATTTTCAGCCAGTTCTTTACATTCTTTTGTAAGTAGTTCATCTATTAGCATATCAATATCGATATCAAGATAAGTCATAAATTGTTATAATTATTATGTTTAATTCCCTAGATGTTAAGAAAATTTCTTGGTTGCAGGTAATACAATTTCTTAATTGATGATTGGTTACATGTGTTGCTTAAGATGTAGTTACAGTTTTGGGTGATGCTTCTTTTCTGTCTTTTTTTTAGTCTTTCTATATTTTGTTCCTTTCTATATTTTCACCAATGGCCATACAGGTATAAAAACACAATTGCAAAAAGATCAAGCAAGCAGTTCAATTAAATCCACGATTCGCTTATGCCGATACCCTCTGTGGTCATGAGTAAGTCTAATTGTTTTTATTTGCCAAAGCATGACTTATTGTTTAAAATTATTCTTCTTTTCGATATTTAAATCATGAATTTTATTGGATGACTAATATCTCCATTTTCAGATAGAGTTTTCTGAGCATAACTTGTGAGTTGCATTTCAGAAAAACCCTCGTTTGTGTCAGCCATAACTTCATATCTTGGAAATTCTTTACGTGCTTTGAAGATGAACTACTTGGAAAGCTTAATTCTTTCATTTTAGTATTTTAAATTAGTCACTAAAATTTTATTGGATGACTAATATCTCCACTTTCAATAGAGTTTTCTTTAAAATGATAACTATTTTTCTATGCGTAGTGGTAACATCATTGTTTGGCATCATTTCATTAGGTCTCCTGAAAAAGGTATCCTTGATGATGAAGTATAAGTGTCATGCTTTAGTGGTCTATGCTGATAGTGAACTACCATATTTGGCAACTCAGATTCAAAGGCGTCTGCCGGATCTACATCTTACCATCTCATCAGCTACAATTGAAGCAAAATCCATGGCTTCTTATTTCTCTACCAGGTTCTATTTTTAATATTTGACTGGGATGATATTTAATATTAAACATCTTTCATATATGTGTACATGTTTTTGGCCTAAGTGGCATTTGAATTGTTTTCAGGTATCCTTAAGCTAACAAATGTAAGGAAACAGAAGAAAAAAAGGGGGAAAAAAAATTGAACTTGTAGAGGATGTTTGATTCTCTTTGCTTTGTTTACGTGTACTCCTAGTTTGAAGAACACCATGTAATCAAAGCTTTATCAAAACAGTTTACTTTTGCTGACTTTTCCAGAGAATTTGTCCCTCACTAAAGAAAAATGAGTAATGCTAATAAGATAAGTATAGAATAGAGCTATTCAAAGAAGAAAAAAAAACTGGAGATATTCTGGTGTTGGTGCATTGCAAATAATTATATAATGAAGTAAATTTAGTTTGCTGGTGTTTTTTTTTTTTTTTTATTTATTGGTTCGGGTTTTAAAGGTGGGCAAAGAAGGAAGTGATATATATAACCTTGTATTAATTAGAGATTATACAACCAAAAGAGATTACACACTCATCTTTCATCCCTTTTGATTCATATATTTTCTTCTACCCTGAAGATCCCCAAGATTCTCCATTGTAGTGTATATATTTCCTTTCTTTGTGTTTAGGATTTCATTAAAAAATGGACACACACACCTATATATATATTTATGCATTTAGATTTAGAAATTTTCATAAGGATTGAAACAATTTTCTTGGAAATTTTTTAATGTTCACAAATAACAATTACATGCTACTTATACATCAGAAGATAATAGGATCAAGATAATTTTTTTTTTTTTTTTTTTTTGTTGTTGATGTCTGCAACAACATCAACGTAAATAAGGTTGTTAATTAATTTCCTTTTATGTTCTATTGTGTTGTTTGTGCCATATTGCAGAATTGGTAAAATTAAGGAAGGAATCGGTTCTGATTGAGGATAAAAAGTTGTCTTTCTCAATGGCTTATGGTTAGTACTGTATACCACCACCAATCATCATCATCTTTCTTCCCTTTGATTCATTTGATTTCTTGATAATGTTAAAAAAGAATTTTCTTTCTTTGTGTTAGGATTTGATTAAAAAATGGATACTGCATTTAGATTTAGAAATTTTCAGAAGGATTGAAACAATCCTTGGAATTTTTTTAATGTTCATAAAGAAACGTTGCATATGTCAGCAGCAACATCAGTATAATTAAATGGGTGTTAACATCAAATATGTCACCATCATGTTTGATACAGGATTCTAGAATGCATAAAGTTTCTTTTTCCTAGTTTTCTTTAGTTATTTGTTTTCTAAGTGATTTATAATTTAATTTAAGAGTGGTTTCCTATTCTCTTGGTTAAGTCCTTATGTTTAAGGTTTAAAATCTTACTTAAGTTGGTTGCTATTGCAAATTCAATGGCGAAAGGGGTCACAATATAACCTTGGAACAAATGAAATCAAAACTAAGAAAGCACTTTCTACCCATAGATAACATGATGACTTTGCAGGGAAGGTTTTCATGGATTTCAACAGGTTAATATATGTGAACTTGTCTCATGCTAGCATTGCAACAGGTTGAAATGCATGGGCTAGTCGAAGATATATTTCCTAAAGGTTTAGTACAAGACATTATTAATAGCCCGACATCACTTACATCTAAGGAAGGTTGATGATCTAAATATGTATGGATTGTTGTGTAGTGAAATACTAATTTCCCATCCCACAACGAAGATGACATGCTTGATATGCTTTCTAGATTTCACTAGGATGTTTGGCTTCCTATCAAGGTTAATAATGCTTGATATGCCACTCACAGTACACAAATAATAAATTGAGTAAAACAAGAGAAATCTGAGGGATAGCAATTGCAATGTGGCTTGCAAGTATTATTTCTAACTAATAGTAATTATGATGCCAAAATATTGCTTCTTTATTCTATTTAAGATATTCAAGAACATCTGATTAGAAATTTGTCTTTTAGTGGTTGTGACATGTCATTCTATTTGAATTTATATGGATATGCTGATCATAAGATTTTGAAGATTAACATGTTTCCTGGATTTCATAAGTTAAATATTCACTAGACATATTAGTTTTGTTTTGTTTTATACCTAAGAAAATTGCAATCAAAAGGAAAAAGAATGTTAGCTCTTAACTTTTTTTTTTTTTTTTTTTTTTTTTAATTGTGATTCTAACATCACAATTCAGCATGTGATACTAGCTAGAGAGGACAGTGTCTTTTCAAGTTGCTAAATAATTTCCAAGTTATCTGTTGAAATAGAGAAATGGTTGAAGAGAAGTTTTTCATGTCTATGTCTTGGTGAAATGCAGGTTGTGGGGGAACTGGCAATGCTCTGAGCTCAAAATGAAGCGGTCGAGGTCACATGGGACACACTTGTTGAATAAGTTTTGCTTCCAACAATACCTTTTGGTGCCTTGGTGATCTACAAACAGGTTACCTAGAAACTATTACTTCTAGGAAAATTTTGAGTAGTGTAAATACTTAATTGCTGGTCAATTCCAATAACTTAATAGAATAAGCAATATGTCTGCAAGATTTTTGTCAAGTGATCAATTTAGGCTTATGTGACTTGAGAAATCCTTTGTCGGACTAACTTTATGTCTTTCTAGGTATTAGGTATTGGTGTGACCATTGGAAGTAATGTGTTTGGTTTCTACCAAATAAAGGTTTCTCTGTGTGTAAGGATCAAGATGTTCACTTACATGCAGTTCATACTGAAACTAGTTTCTCTTACAGAGTTTGCACATCACCCCAGGAAAATATGGTCAGGAACTGTGAGCTTCCTTCCCAAGAAAATCATACCTTTATATCTCCAGAAAAGAGTGCAAGATATGGAGATAGGAATTGACGATTTTCAATGCTTAAAGCAATTGAGGATGCTGTAAGTTATGCATATATTTGTTCGGCCAATAGTTTCTGATATTTTTATTGCAGCCTGAAGAAGCAAATTAAGCAGTTCCTAGGAAAGTATGAGCCATGTGTGATTGGAATTTGGAAGAATTTTGGATTCTGCTGAATTTCTCAAGTTGCTGCTACTCAATATACAATGGATACTTAAAACTAATTGAATTCTCACTGAGAATTAATGACTATCCTATGTACTAACTATTTCTTTTTGCTTGCAGTAAATCCTCATCTTAACCCCTGCCCTCTCCCTCCAATATGAAGCAGACGCCACATAGCTTTGGCCAACCATGTTTAGGAACAAAATCTTATTCAAAGATGATGAAGTGGATGTCATAAAATATAATAATATTGCTATGAAAGATTACCATAGCCAAATTTGATAGTTTTTTTAAATTTCTTTTATGTTTCATGCATAATGTTAACTGTGGAATCATGGAAGGAACTAAATTTAAAATAAAATAAAATAATTAACTAAAAAATTAATGAAAGAGAAATCTTAAATTTTATTATATAATTTAATTTTTAATTTAAAATATTTAATAATTTTAATATCTTATTAATATAAATGGAGTCCTAAATTAAAAAAAAATAGGTAATTCGTAAAATAATTAATAATGATAATTATTTTCTTTGAAAAATACAAAACTTGGTGTGTAATATATACATTAGTAATATAATTTTCTATAAATTATGGAATATTATTTCTTTTACATTGTTGTACATATAATAAAGCTTGTAATATGAAACTTTATATACACATTTTTCTTTTTTATTATATATGTAAATTGGTTTTTTTTTCTTTCTTTTTCTTTTTTTTTAATAATTTTATATCATTTTATTTAATTTATATAAGCCGAGCCTAACATATGATACACTAATTAACTTAACTATAATAATTTAATTCAAAAACAACTTTGTAGATGGTCAAAGTATGGAGACCGATAAACGGCTCTTCCCTCTAGGTTTTATGTTCTCTCTCTTTTACTTTTTTCTTCTCTAGGTTTTACTTTTTTCAAGGATGATGATCGGTAAATTTCTTTGAGGGAAATTTGTGTTCAAGGTTTGCAGTAATTGAATTGTTCTGCTGATAAAGGTAAATTGAATAATTTAAGTTTAAGCATCCTAAATTGTTTTATATATTTGATCAGAAGTTGATTGATAATTTATCTTTGCTTGCAAATTCTAGTTTTTCTAGTTTGGCCGCCTCCTTCCTGATCAGATTATGAACACACATTTGGAATGTAAGTACATTTGGAATGATTGGATTATTTTTAGAGTATTTAATATTTGAATTTTTTTTTTTTTTGGGTTTTTTGGATTCTTAGTTTGTTTTCAAATGTATTTGATATTTTAGATTAATTTCAAAGCTGTTTATATATATATATATATATATATATATATATATATATATATATATATATATATATATATATATATATATATATGTGGAATGATGTTCTAAATTTTTTTAAGGTAAAGTTTTTAAAAGTTATTATTTATTTTAAATGATATTCAAATAAGAAATGAAAAGTTTGCTTATTGAGTTTTATACTCATTCCCCTCTTGTTCCACTTTTTACAAATAACCTATTGATGAGCGTGAATATGAATCTAAGGAGAATGATATTTAGGTAATGAGTTTTTGGTTGACAAAGTTATTAGATATGCTAGTAGATGTGATATTCCTATAAGTTATTGTAATCATGTATGCGAATATTGTAAATTATTAGAATTGATTTATTTCATAGGAATTGAATTGTAGAATATTGAAGGAAGACTTTGTTGATTCTATAGATATTTTTATTATTGTAAAGAAAAAAATAAAAAGAAAAGAAAAGAATTTTGTATTATTTTTTATGATTATCCGTATGAGGCTTTGCATTCTTGAGAAATTTGAGGATGTAACCGTGTTGTGTCTTAAATTTAAGATTTTAGCTTATGGGTTAGGTCCAAATTCGAGGTGTGACAACTTAAAACGATGATTGAATAGTAAGCATTTCTTTCCATCATGAGTATTAACAAAAGTGTAACCATTATTATGGCTTCACCATTACTTTTTAGTAATATGTATCTTTTACCTCTAATTAGGATGTGTGACGTGTCACGTCTGGCCCGTCAACTTGTCTCCAAATTTACTTAACCCATTTTCATATATTATTGTGCATTCATATAAAATGAGAAATGCGGTAAAAAAAAAGGTATTTGTGTAGTCAAAATTGCAATACACTTAGAATTATTTTTTTTTGTCAAGCAAAAAAAGAATAAAACACTTGAGTTTTCTTAAAATTAATAAAATAAATACAATTAGACTATTACACAGGAGTGGCTCCACGTGAGTGACAAGTCTCAGGCATTTTACCAGTTGACTTTCTAAAATTCTAAATTGTACAATTTTCATCAACTCTACCAACGGAAGGAATCTGAGTATGAATTACAAAGCTTTCAGTTTCGTCCATTAATGGTGGAGCAAGCAAGTTTTCAAAGTCTCCTTTGTTTCTTTCTTTGTGTAATCAGAGTTCAAGTTTAGTTTTTTCCCCCACCTTGAGCAGCTGCTGCATACAACCCAACCAAGAAAGAGCAATAAGAAAGTTCAGTTAGAAGTTTTTTCCAGATTAATCTCAAACAAATCGTTATTAGATGCTGCAGAAGATGAACCCATATCTGTCTGTATCATGCTTGTTGAGCTTTGAGTAATGTTGCTGAAACCTAGACTCTGGTTTTGCTTTTTCTGTTCATTGTGAAAATCTCTCATGGCTTTAAACCTCAGATCTTCATTAACAGTACCAGCTTGTGGAATTACATCTGGAATAGCCATCTGTCCTTCAAGCATGCTCACCACCTCGGACATACTAGGCCGAAGCGATGGAGATGGATTTGTACACAAGATTGAAACTTTCACTAATCTTTCTGATTCTTCCTTGTTGACTTGAAAATTCAATCTCTCATCAAGAAGCTCATCAAAGTTTCCGTTATG
Organism: Cynanchum wilfordii; assembly: GCA_025388415.1. Classification (NCBI taxonomy): domain Eukaryota; kingdom Viridiplantae; phylum Streptophyta; class Magnoliopsida; order Gentianales; family Apocynaceae; genus Cynanchum; species Cynanchum wilfordii. The sequence continues at coordinate 188,487 of JAHSUH010000792.1, read as the reverse complement.
TTGCAAGTGACAGGCCTGTATAGCACAAGAATATGCATATATATATGCATACAAGGTAAGAAATTCAAATTCCAACGAGAACATATAATATTAGAAATCAGGGATCATAATAGTGTACCCACCCAGTCCAGAAGACAAATGAAATCACTACTTGGCATGTAACTGTTGTTGTTTTTGCCACTAACAATTTCCAAAGCCAGAACACCATAACTGTAAACATCTGCCTTGTAGGTCAAGTATCCCCATAAAGCATATTCGGGTGCCATATATCCTCTACAAGAAAAAATAAAACACAAATGACAAACGACAAATGTTGTGAATCCAAGAAGGTAGAATTTGTATATATAGTTCGCCAAGCGAAAATGTAAAGAAGCTAAAAGACTTACATCGTTCCAGCAATTCTGGTGCTAATATGTGTCCGCTCATCTTCATTAAGCCTAGCCAATCCAAAATCTGATATTTTTGGTTTTAAATCTCTATCAAGTAGCACATTTGTAGCTTTGATGTCTCTATGAACAATTTTCAGTCTTGATTCCTCATGAAGAAAAGCTAAACCTTTAGCAATGCCAATAGATATTCTGAATCTTGTAGGCCAATCCAACATCAGTTGACTGTTCTCAGAACCTAAAAATAATATGTTCCCAACTTTTGAGATACTGAGAATCATAGAATATAGATTTCCAAATGAGAAACTTTGAAGATTAATTATTTATACTTACCAAACAAAGCATTGGCAAGGCTGTTATTTTCCATATACTCATATACCAACATTAACTGATCACTCTCTACACAACATCCATGGAGCTTAACAAGATTTGGGTGCTGCAGACAAGAAATTAAGCCAATCTCATTCAAGAACTCTCGATTTCCTTGCCTTGATTTAGATGAGAGCTGCTTGACTGCAATTACAGTTTTATCTTGTAATACACCCTGCAAAATATATCATCTTATTACACAAAATATTGTATATTTACATAAATCATCAAAGCCCAAGTCAGATGCATACCCTGTAAACGGGTCCAAAGCCACCTTCTCCAATCTTGTTTACATTATCAAAGTTGTTTGTAGCAGTTTTAAGTTGTTTTAAAGTAAAGGAAACCATTTGTAGTCCCAGCACTTCAAAATCTGTTAACAGAAGATTTAGACTACTGGTCTTACTTTAATAACATTCCATGGGAACAAAAACAACCTACAAATTTCATGATTTTAATGTATATGCAGCGCTTGGAATTTGTTATCTATTTTAGGGGATATTCTCAAAAGGAAAATGTGGATCCTTTTTCTCATTTTTCTTTTTTTAAATAATAAAAAATGTTTAAGTGCTTTACCTTTTTCTTTCTTCTTCCTTCCTGGTAGAAATCCTTTGTGCCAAAGAAAAGCAAGCATAAGAATGGTCATGCATACAGCTGCTATAACTCCTACAGTCACTGAAATAGCTATATTCTTCTTCCTTTGACCATTTGAACAAGACTTGAAGTCTGCATACGAGAGCAAATCAAACACATTACGCTGAGTGTGACAAGAAACATTGTGAAGATGGTGATATTTTTTGAAGATATGTATACACATAAATACACACGTACATACAGAGAGTAATACTTAATTACTAAATATCAATATCGAATTCAAGATTTCTACAAACACCAGCCATAATCAAGAGAAGCATAACATGCAGTATTGAAGTTGCAAGTAATAAGACACACAAATAGCTGTATGGATGTTGTGCCTTGTAAAACTCATATTCAAGTAGCTTTGCATATACAGATGTCATATGATGGACTAGAACTAAATGGAACAACATCATTTATCCATAAAGAACCAAATCTACCACCTAACCCCACTATGAGCCAACTAAATTGAACACCTCAGAACATTGTGCAGAACAAAACTCAACCAAACGTGACAAGTATAGAATTTATTACCGCCTCTATTTCAAAACTTTGAACACAAACTAGGAATTAGAAACACAATACAAAAACAAAACTTCAGTCAAATTTCCAAGAAAATTGAAGTAGGGCATAATAGTAAGGATAAAGTCAATTAATACTTAACAAATTTCGTCAAACAACTTACATTTCCAAAGAACATTTCACTCGGAAATGAGACATTCTGAAACAAGGGTGGTAATAAACAAGTTTGCTATAATACCTGTATGATTCTAAATCAAAGGAATATGTCCATTGATTTCCTCTTGAATATGTCTTCTTAATTTCTCTAGTTTTCTTGTGGCTTTTAGTCAATTGGAAGGTAATGATTAAGTATCCCTTTAAAATCTTATACCAGGTTATACCAATTATTTCATATATGATTGTAATAACCAATTCAAATTAGGCAATTAGAATAAGTCTCTAATCAAGTTATTTAATCATTTATTATTGGTTAAATTAGAATGTATGAAGAATATCAGAGACAAATTAATAAATAGATAAAGGTATTAACCTAAATAGATATTAACTAACCTATATCAGTTTTAAGTATGATAGCAATTAAGAAAAAAAAAACAGAGAGAGAGAGAAATAAAGGATCAAGGTGAAGGTAGTGGACAAAATTAAACAGTAAGAATCAAATCCTCCTTTTTGATTTTTTTTTTTTTTTTTAAGTATTGAAAATTTGAGGTTAATTCAAAAGCTATAATATTACTAAATGTTTTATGTTTCTTTTTTTACACTGATTGTATTTATTGAATGATGTTTTAAATATTTTAATAAAGTTTCTAAGAGTTATTATTTATATATTTATGATATTTAAATTGAAAATGAAAAGTTTCTTCTTTATATGTTATTTATATAATATGAGTTTGAGGAGAATAATCCTTAGATAATAAGTCATGAAGTTCTGTTTGTATTAAAATATTTTAAATTATAGGAATTCATTCGTTGAATATTACTGTAAAGAAGAATAAAATTTTATATTATTTTTTGTTGATTGGGGATGTATGAAGCTTTGCATGTTTGAGAAATTTGATGATAATGTGTGTGTTATGTTTTAAATTTGAGATTTTAGTCTATAAATTAGGCCCGAATCCGCATTTTGAATAAATAAGGTGGTTTAAAGACTTACTTGGATTCACAGAAATAGCTGATACAAGAGGTCCATAAATTCCTCTGGCTGGAATTCTTGTGGTCCCTTTGCTAGTCCAGTAAAATCTGACCTCCAAGATGTTATTATTAGTTACTATGTCATCAAATGATTCAATCCAAGGCTTCTTAGTTCCACCAGCCTTACTTTCTATATTGAAATCTTCAGCTACTAGTTTATCCTGAGATGAAAAACAGGATTATTGAGATCGTTTAAAAATAAATCAATAAAGTTTTTTTCATTCAAACATAACATGTTCCTTCCACCTGGATATAAATATCAAAATTTCGCCTTCCCAGACTGCTGTATGTATTGTCATTTGAAAATTGAATCTCAGCAAAATGCAGATTCACAGTGTAGTTCCCATTCTCCAGACAGTAAAAGAAATAAGTAAGTGAAAGAGGAGAAAGACGTGATGTGCTGTATATCTCAGGGAGGCCAGTTGATGGTGGTACATTAGCAACATAACGAGTATTTTGGGTATTAAAATCATCCAAGAAGTCTCCGGTGCTACTAAATCCCCAATACTTATCGGTATTCCAAAAAGATTTCGCAGAACCTCCTTCAACTGCCGCATCTCCTTCATATATAACTTTTCTTTTTCCTTCCTTTATAGTCAAATCATTTCCACCAGAATTAACATGAAAAGAACATCTGTCTGCACAGTTTATATTATTTAAATCTAAATCAGCAAGTACCACAGATAAGACGATCATGAAGCAGTAGTAGAAAAGGGCATACTTACGGTTAGAACATGTCAAATCCCTTGAACATGGAACAATATTTCTTCTGTTAATATAGAAGAATAAAACAATTAGAATCAAGAGCAGCAGAATATATCTGTGTATGCATATGCTTTGCATACATACTGTTCTTAGCTTCTTATTATAAAACCAAAGACATTGGATATAAAGTTACTAGTAGAAAAAATAACATAAAAGTCATGAAAAAAACTTACAAGTAGTCATTTGTTGAAGAGCTCCTGAACAAGTTTATATACAAATTCCTGTCCAGTGGAGAGGAAAATAAATATTTCAACTTACTGCAAGGTTTCAAACGGAAAAGGAAAAGGGATGATAGCATACATATTTTGTCGACAAGCAGGTTGATCAGGCCCTTGCCAGGTGAAATTATTGTAGGAAAGGTCACTGGATATAATGATGATACATGATCTTCAGAAATTATTTTAATAATTTAGGTATGCAAGTAAAGGATGACAGACTATTATTGGAATGTACCCATCATATGTATCCTATATCGTAAAAGATGATCCCAATTGATAAGGAGTTTCGTAGTAAACAGTACACTTACATGTTGATTCCATTCTGCAAGATTGAGGGAGGAACATTTCCACTTAGCTTGTTGCCTGTTAAAAATCTACAAAAAGAAAAAGAAAAAGAAAAATCAATCTCATGAATATCTTATCCATAAATATCAGTATTTTTCTCATTAATCTATTGAAACATTGTTAACACCGCACAAGATTTCTGAACTCACATAAATCTCAATGAACTTCTTGAACTGAAGTCATCTGGAATTAACCCAGTTAACTCATTGAAACTGACATCCCTGTTAATGTCATTAGAGGGGGGAAAAATATAAATAAACATAAGAGCTTCTTAGCGAGATCATAGTTTTAATCATTTTTCTCTTCAAATTGCAAGAGAAACAGGAGGAGATTGACAAACATTTCATATATGCATAACAAGGATATGACCACAATATCTTTGAGGACTTTCTCCTAGATTTTTTTAATAGATACAGGCAACATCACAAACAGCTGCATCAAGGCTCTTTCTCCAGAAATTAGATAAAACCACTCTATCAACTAGTCAGCCAAAGGAACATTTCTGTAGTGACTTACTTTTATAGTAAAAAAGGATCAAATTTCAGCAGTCATATTAACATTAGAACAGATAAACTTATGGGTATCTGTTGAGAATAAGTGAGGAATGCCAAGTACAAGTTCTGTATAAAAATCAAGGCAATGAAGATGCCATGCAGGTCTTCAGTTCCCATACTAGGCGTTATTTTGAGTCTGGTCAAACAAATTTTACTACTAGGTGTGCATTTAGACTATAATGTTTTTGTGTTCACTAACAGAGTGAGATTAAATAAGGGTATGCACGTATTCTTACAACATAGCCAGAAATCTCATCTTCCAAACGTAGGCAGGAACTTCTCCAGAGATCTTGCAGTTCCTTAGTATCCTTAAGTAAAGAAATAATACACATTACAAAATATAAAGAGCTCAGGAGTACTTCCAAAAATCCTGACTTAAAAGCAATGAAACATACAACATATCTATGTCTCCCATACTACTGAGTACAGGAAACCCCTGACTCGGCCCTTTTATGTCACTGATTCTCCTGCAAGATGAATGGATGCCACGAAAATATTTTCAAAATATAGAAGTAACCAGCAATAGAGTAGATAGTTTATAAGTCAGAATAAAAACCATTAAAATTTATACTCACAATTTCTTTAGCTTATTCAGAAGAGATATACTTGCTGGAATAGGTCCCTCCAGACCAGACGCTTGCATTTCTCTTAACTCAAAAGAAAATGATACGTGTCAACAAAAAATGAGGCAATAAGTTCAGAATTTTGTTCACCCCGATATTCAACCTTATCATAATATAGCTGGGAAAAAGAAAAAAGAGTTTACAATCTTTCAAGTTGTTTCCAGTTTTGTATAATATCAGGTATTGGTCCACTGAAGTTGTTGTCACTTATCCTACTGCAAATGAAAGAGAATAGCTTTAAAACATAATACCCAAAACGGATACATAATATGGTGAACAGAAGAAGACATTAAATATTCTTACAAGTCTGTTAAATTTAGTAATCCAGAAAATACAGTTGGTAACTTTCCCGATAACTGATTGGAGGACATAATCCTGTGATTTTTCAGTATCATATCCCAGATAGAGAACTAATGAGAATAGTTATAGTGTTGGAAAATCAAATTCTAGGAGCAGAAAACAAGTAGGAAAGATCAGAGAGATCTTACAAGGATCGCAAGTTCATTAATTTTCCTAGTTCAGGAGGCACCATTCCAGAAAATTGGTTTGCCTCCAGGTTCCTGGATTAAAAAAAAAAAAAAAAAAAAAAAAAAAATAAAAAAATAAAAATAAAATTAACAACAAAATAATTAAAAGCACAACAATATGCATGTGTTTCCTAAAAGCGTGAACATAAAAACAAAACTGACAATGTAAGAAATACAAAACATGTGATCAACACAAGCCAAAAGAATGCAATTAATACTTCATCATCGAAAATGTAGTAATAATGTTATTCAACGCATCAGCTCATGCAAAACATCACACTTTGTACAGCCTGAATACCTTCTTTTGGCACTTAATGAGATAACTTTTCACAAGATGCAGCAAACCATAGTTTTTGTCATTTTCCTAACTGAAATAAAATATGCTGTAATGAAGGCTCATAAATTTCGTCATTGATCAAAGTATTTAACACATTACTGGGCTTGTGCCACAACAGAAACAATCAAGAAAAGGAGAGTTTTGATACTTACAGGTATGTGAGACTGGTAAAATTCCCCAATGCTTTTGGAATTTCCCCTGATAACCGATTGGCAAGTACTGAGCTGGAACAAAGTTCATCATTACATGCAATCATTGAAGTAAGTCAATTACTCATCTTATTTATGATTAGAAGAGAGAGTCTTACATAAAATTCAGCCGTGTCAAAGACCATTCAGATGGTATTGTGCCATGGAGGTAATTGTAAGCCAAATCACTGGATGTATCAAGTATTATTAATACATTGATAATGATAATTATACTGGCGTTCAGTGACTAAAGGTGAAACTATTTTTAATGAGATATTTAATGCTGGAAAATCAGGAAGGATCTTACATTTCCTGAATATATGGAAGATCCACAAGCTCAGATGGCAGAATACCAGGAAGATTATGACTTTTTAGGGTACTGCATCAAAGGAAAACTAGTCAGAACCAGGTCATGAAGTAGTTGCTAGTGATAAGATGATTGAGCACATTATATTCCATTGACTACATTTGGTTCTATCAGAAGAAACATCATCTGCAAGATAAGGCAAAGCTTTCAAACAAAATTTGCATAATTTTCAAATTAACTCCTCAAAGTTTGAAGGTAAATAAATAATTACATACCTGTATAAAATATTAAAACCAAAAAGATCTATGTTATAATTTCTAATCAAGAGGGAAAAGGAGGGTTTCTAAGTTATTTAGTTACGTTTTTAACAAAAGCAGCCCTTATAATGGTGAAGTTCAGGATTGCCGCCTAAGTCTTATTAATACCCCTAAAACAAATGTAGAGGGAAATGAAAGTTTGATTATTGAACAACAATAAGACACCATATACTCCAAAACTAGAGATAACATAAAAGAACAGTTAAGGAGTCTGGCGAAACTATTATGAGATGAGGAAACTATACATCTTTATAATGTGGCAGTCAGTGGTGTTCTCAATGTTGCAATCGCAAGTAATATCACTATCAGCTGCATTTGGAGGCTTAGGTGTCAGACCAACCATTTCAATTCTACAAAAATCAGCATCGAACTTCCAATGAGTTGAACCCATTCTTGTAACAACTCTCCGAAGAGCATCCACTGCAGAAGCATAAACAAGACGCACATGGATAACTAATATAATGTCACAGAACATAAAGCATTGAAAATATAAAAGATTTATCTTGAAGCAAATAACAACTCAAGTTAACCAAAAAGCTCATAGGTTTAGAAAACAAATTTGCAAGGATTTTGGAAATTTTTGGGAATGTCATTAGATGTTCTGAACACATGTTAACTAATTAAATAGATAAATTCTTATCTGTTATTTCAAGTTCTGGAAAAGGAGAGAACAGTTCCTCCTATCAAATCTACTCACTTATCTCATCTTCCATAGTGCCTTAAACAAATTCATTGAAATTCAGTGGTAACCGGAGACTTCTAAACTGGTTGTCTTCAATAGCAAGCTTCAGCAAAAGGACAATCAACACTACCCAAGATCAATTAGACTCAGGAATTCTTTATAAGTGCTACAGAGATATGTGAAGACTTAATGGTACACAAATAGTGCACCTTCACCTTGCAGATGTGAAGTAGAATATGACTTATAGATAAGCATAGTAACCTCCAGATGAGACTTCTGGTTTCCATTGTCAATATGTGACTTGGAATATCCAACAGACTCTCACTTGACAAAGTGGACTTCTCTCAGTCACTACTCATGGTCCACTAATATAAACCCACTTTTCTTTTAACGGGTGACATTTATATCTTATACAAGAGATCAAACACTCAAATACTATCATGGGCTACTCATGGTTTTTGCTTTGCAGTCCAAATTCCAGAACCATACTACTCACAAGCTGTTCCTGGTACATATTAGACTCCAGTGAAGAAGAGCAAGAAATGTAACTTCGTATTCTCCCCATGCTTAGATTGCTTTCCAATCTCTCGCTACTGAAGCAATTTCCTTTTTTGTGTTACCTTGCCTCTTTACTCACATATAATTGAACGTACATGCATATAAAGAATTGACTTGCTTCTCCAATGTTATCCCGTGATAATGCACTTGTCTTCTATGCTGAGCTGCTACAGAATAGAGATAGTTCAAAGAAAAAGCTTCCTAGTGTTTTGTGTCAACATTATCCTCAGATTCTCAATACTGGGGAAATATGGAGCCAGTCCATAACATCAGTACACCTCAGTTCCACAAAATGCCATTATAAAAATTGCTCTTACATTACATTGCACTATGTTAATCCTTACTAATAAAGAAGTGAGAATACATCAGAATAAAATTCATGATAACTCTCTGACTACCTGTACTGGGGTTGAACAAGGAAGATACTGTACTTGAAAGATTGCAGCTTTATGAATATTACCCCTAAGAAAAAGAATGAATACGATATTTTATTTTATTACATAAAAAAAAGGGTTAAAGTGATTTGTTCTATAAGCAAACAAGTGCATAGGTCTCTCCTTCACCCAACCAAGCTAATTTCTAGAAGAATTGTCCCAAAGAAATAGTCAATCTGAATGAGTGAATATTTAACATCATAAAATATCTAATAGCACTCCTATCTTGACATTGTTCGCAAAGCAGCAAAAATGCTCAAAAAACAGATGCATAACTTCTCTACTTTCAAGACATAACACTCCACTTATTAAGAATTTTTAGGAGAGGGCCATTGGCATTTAAAAAACATCCTAACATCTTAATACACACAATAGACGCTGTATCATCATGTAAAAGATATTAACTAAGACCAAGTAGAAAATTGTGGACAAGTACTATACTACAAAAAGAACCTAGACTAAACCTATAGAAAAAGCTTCCCCAATGTGCAGAATAAAAAAAAAAAACTCTGCCCTTGCCTACACTTGCTGAGTTTACTTCTAACAATGGCTTACTGCTTAAAATTTATGTTTCAAACCTGCAAAGATATGATCTTTCTTTATCCAATTCACGTTATTAATTAATTTATCCCATATTACAAATTCAAAAACTCTCTGGGCAAGCATCGCAAATCCCAGAAAAAGGAAACAGATTGCCACTTACCTTCTTCTTGTGGGACTTTAGATTCGGATAATCTCCAGAAAATGGAAAGGCACAATGCAAGAATACCGAAATGAAAATAATTTCGCTTTCCCGGAACCATGTTCTTCAAACTTCAATTATTTACTAAATACTATACACTCAGTTGTACAGACAAATACAGAAAAACCGCTATGATTTCTCTGATAACTGGTAATGCAGTTATTATCCCAACTCCGATTGGGTTTAAAAATTCTGAATTAGAAAAGAAATTTATATATATATTGTGCGCTAGTATCCAAAGAAAACAAACTAAAACTAGAAGAATTGAGTTGACAGTGAATGGGATATTATTTGAATTAATATGATACTACTACTATTATAAACAATGGTTGAAGATTTACTGGTAATAGATATTATGGTGGAAAATTGCTTATAGCAGGGGCCCAGGAGGACAACAGAGTATGAACAAACTTAGTCAACATTTGACTTTTCTCTTGCCTTTTTTTTCAATTAAAATACAATTCATTCTCAAATTGTTTACGAATCCAATAGATTTATCCAATCATATAAATACAGATTTTTAGTATTCTTTATTTAAAAAAAAAAATCAAAGTTGTCACTTGTTAGAGATAAATATCAGGTGATATTTGTCATTTGTCATTACTACGTAATTATCTCGAAATTAAAAAATAAAGATGATTATCCGATAAATATCTACTAATTCAATAAATCTTCTAGATGGATATCAATTAATAAATATAAGCTTGAAAAAAAATAATAAATAAATAAATAAAAGAATAAAATCATTTAGGCCACCTGTCAGTAATTAGCATATTCGGTACTGTAAAATTCTGGGGGAATATAGGATTCTTACGAGGTAAGAAATGATTATCTGTACACATTAGAATCCGCTGAGTGTGATTTAATTAAGTTCAATTATATTAATTAATTTGCCATCGACTTCACAAAAGGTTATTTTAAATATGTAAGTATGTATGTAATATTAAATATAAGTATAAATAATTTAAATATTTATTTTAGTTAATAAAAATAAAGTAATTTTCATGAATGGAGTTGCAAATGTAATTATAAGTATGATTATATTTATAATTAATTAATTTTTAATTGATAATAATTACATAAATTTATTTTTATAATTTATAATATATATGTTTAGAGTACAAATTTCATAATAAGACTAAATATTACAGTAATTGGAAGAACTCCCTATATAAGCTGCCATGCCTACACTGATACGTGTTTTGATGGACTTTTTATGGTCAAATTTTGTCCGAAGAAGATGGTATACTGATATGATCCAATTATATTTATATAATAGTGGTACATTCTGCACTAAAAAATGTGTATGTGTTACATTTTTTTTAAAAAAAAAAACAAAAGTTTAATTTAAATATAAATATAAAAGAAAAGTATTATATAATTAATATCATATATTAATATTATTTAAAAATATATAATTTTAAAATTGTCTAGTAAATATAATATAATTTTTTATTAAAAATAAAATATTTATATTTATATATAATTAAAATTTTATATAGGTTATATATCTTTGTCTAATAATTAAATATACTTTTTTTAAAAAAAAAATTATATGTTGAAAAAGAGAAAGGAATAAATAAGAAAATAAAAGGAAAAATAATCTAAAGAAAAAAAAAAAGAAACTACACAATAATATAGATAAAAATGAAATAAATAGCAATTAATTGATATAACTAATGTCAAGAAGGCGTAGCTCAATTGGTAGCACCTTCACTTATGACATAGGAGATCATGAGTTCGAGACATAATAAGTTAGGATTTTTCAAAAAAAAAAAACTAATATAAACAATATATGATTACTCCTTAAAATAAATAATATATAAATTTATGAAATAAAAAATTAAGTAAATTATAAAGTCATAAAAATTATATAAACTTGGAAAAATAAAGAAATTTTAAGAAAAAAAATTAAAATTTTAAAAACTAACGTAATAACAACAATAATAATTTAAAAAAAAGAATTATTATATTAACAATTATGTCATTAAAAATTGAAGATGCTATATATATAACATATATTTATTGATATTACCCACCAAAAAAAAAATATTTATTTATTAATATATTGATTAGATATTTTAAGTGAATTACATTTTGTGGCTCTTTATACTATTTAAGAGTTACAATTTGTAACTTTTAATTAAGGATTCATCATTTCGTATAAAGGATGAATGATTGTTTATAATACCATTTGATTGATTAAAAGTTATTATAAAAAAGTTGTGTCGTTTATGAAGAATCTCATATAGGTCTATATAAAAGAGGTCCCCAACCATTTCAAATACATCGAAAATCGGATTTGAAAAGATAGGAAGCTTCAATTATTTTATAAAACTCTTCATGATTCTCGTTTTCCTTTATTCTCTTTGCTTCCCTACTAGAGTCATTAGGATCGTTTACACATTATAGTATTGTAAACAAAAGTTGGTTCGTTGAGCTTGATGTTGTTGTGCTTCTTCAGCAAGTGTGATCGTTTTACCCTGGGAGGCAGACGCCCGAAAGCTCTAAGTACTGAGGAGAGAGGCGAAATCTGTCTTAAGGAAATAATATTAAGTACTAGACTCGATCTTCTATTCAATCCATTCCTATAGCCTTATTTGAGTCTAATCTTTCAAAGTAAGTCTACTATTTTAAAATAATATTTTTTTAAAATAAGAATTCATATTATCCCGAATATATATTCTTATGTTATTATAATTAGATAATCATTTATTTACTACTAATTTTTCCAACAGTAGATTAATTAAGTACTAAGCAAAGGGGAAAAAAATTTCTATTATGGTGGCTGACTCTTTGGCAAAGTATGGTAGGAAAATGAGAAGCTGGCGGGTTGATTTGCATGGGGTTTTGCAAGGCGTTGACGGTAAAGAAGCAGGGTTTATTCCCAAAATGGGGTAAATTTTGAGATTATTCTTAAAATGGGTTACTTTTTTACCAACTTTCCAAAATAGGGTACCTCTACTTTGGCAAAATAGAGGCTCAATTTTTTTTAATAAAATATTCAGCCTCTACTTTGTCAAAGTAGATGCTTATTTCTTTTTTAATAAAATATTCAGCATCTACTTTGCCAAAGCAGAGGCTGAATATTTTTTAATAAAATATTTAAATATAATTTCCTATTTTTTTTAAGTTATTTATAAATTTCAATTTTATCATTTTCTAATAATATTAATTTATAAACATTTTTTTAATATAATTTTCATAATATAGATTATATTTATTATTAATTATTATCATTATACTTATATTATTGTAGATATATAAATTTTATTTATATATTTAAATATATAATTAAATATTATTTATATATTTTAAATATATATTTATATTTTATTTATATATATTTAGATATTAAAGGATTTGTCTCCTTAGATGAGTGACACGTGACAACATCATAGCCACTGATTATCACTCACTACATCTATAAATAGAGGGCAAATTCCCTCAAGAAATGGTTACCACACTCACTCACTCAAGAAGCTGAGAAAGTTGAGAGATATTTGAAGGATACCGAACCTCTGTTGAAACCGGTCCTTCCTCTCAAAGCCCATATCCATTCCGAGACAAAGTCCAAAAACCATCGGAAGAAGAAATCAGATTGTTCGATAGATCGAGATCAAGCCCAAAAGCCCTCGACATCGAATCCATTCCGAGATCTAGCCCAAAACGCCCCTCGGAAGAAATCAAATCAATTGGATCGAGACAAGCCCAAAACGCCCCTCGAATCCACGACGGATCGAATCAACGGATCCATAGAGATTGGACCCTGTAAATTTAAATTGTTCATAATTGTTGTATTCAATTATTATATTTCTTGTAATTCCGATTTTACAAGAAATAAAAAGAAATTATTGTCTACAAATTTGGCACGCCCAGTGGGACCATCTCAACCGTTCATCTCTTTCCGTCAAAATACTGTTGAAATGGAGTCCAAGAATGACAATACCAACAAAGGTGATTCAAGCAATGTCGCGCTACGCAAGCGCGTTGGTGGATCGACGTTCGAAGCTTACGCTGGTCCTACCACACGAAGCAAAGGAAGAGTGTTTGATGATTTGCAGAAGAGATCGATTGGCGACACATCCCAAAAAAAAAGGTAATCATTGTTTTGATGCTTCAACGCATGATCAACCCCAAGACGTTGTAGGAGGAATGGTTCGAAAGAAGCTTGCGATGCTTTGGAGAACAAGTATGGTGAAAACAAGGTAGAATCAGAAGATGAAGATTCCTCTGCGGATTCCATAGGTGCTGTCCAGAAAGATCAAACGAGCAGCGATGATGATCTCGAAGATACCTCTGCAAACACCTTTGTCATGCCCGTTATGATGGCGGATGCATCAACCATAGAAGAGCAATTGGCAAACCTGACGAAGTTGGTGGAAGGCCTCGCGATGTAGACAGCAAAACAAGATCGCATCATCAATCAATTGCTTTGAGTAACAAAGGTGAGTCCAATCAAATTGCGCAAAGACGCATCGAAGAAGCAAGCGAAGGTGTTGCCTTCAAGCAAAGGGAAGGATCAAGTAATCCTGAAACCATCAAAGTTGCTGAAAATTAATCAAAGTACGTTGGCGGATCCGAAACTGCCTATGGGCTATCAACCTCCAAAACTACAGCAGTTCGACGGTAAAGGTAATCCTAAGCAACATGTTGCTCATTTTGTTGAAACATGCAGCAATGCGAGAACGGAAGGTGATCTCTTGGTCAAACCAGTCGATCGAATCTCTCAAAGGAAACGCATTTGACTGGTACACTGACTTGGCTCCTGGATCGATCGACAGTTGGAATCAACTTGAAACAGAATTCCTATACCGCTTCTACAACACCCGAAGAACTGTAAGTATGTTGGAGTTAAGTCACACCAAGCAATGGAAAGACGAGTCTATCGTCGACTACATCAATCGATAGAGGAGTCTGAACCTGAATTGCAGAGATCAATTACGTCAAAAATCTGCGATCGAGATGTGCATCCAAGGAATGAAATGGAACCTTCAATACATTTTGAAAGGAATTCAACCAAAAACATTTGAAGAATTAGCTACGCGCGGACGAGATATGGAGCTAAGTATTATCACCAATCAAAAGTTTGAAATTCATGTTGAACAACAACAACATCAAAATAGGGGCAACGTTTCCTCGGAATCATCTAAAGATGAAGAGTCAACTTCAAATGTTGACGATGCTTGAATCAAATAATCGGCGCTCCTCCTTGACATATGAGGTTAAACTACAAGTTACTCCTTGATATGAGTTTAAACTATCTACAAAGTTGAAGAAGACTCTTTGACACGAGTATAAACTGTTTGCAAATTTGAAGAAGACTCCTTGATACGAGTATAAACTGTCTACAAATTCAGAATCCTCCTTGACGTACGAGGTTAAACTACAAGTTACTCATTGATAAGAGTATAAACTATCTACATGTTTGAAGAAAACTCCTTGACACGAGTGTAAACTGTCTGCAAAGTTAAAGAAGCCTCCTTGACTACGAGGTTAAACCGCAAGTAACTCCTTGATAAGAGTATAAATTGTCTGCAAATTCAAAGAAGGCTCCTTGACACGAGTGTAAACTGTCTGTAAATTTGAAGAAGACTTCTTGATACGAGTGTAAACTGTCTGCAAAGTTAAAGAAAACTCATTGACACGAGTGTAAACTGTCTGCAAAGTTGAAGAAGACTCCTTGATACGAGGATAAACTGTCTACAAAGTTGAAAAAGACTCCTTGATACGAGTGTAATCTGTCTGCAAAGTTAAAGAAGACTCATTGATACGATGATAAACTGTCTGTAAAATTGAAGAAAACTATCTGCAAAAGTTGAAGAAGACTCCTTGATACGAGTGTAAACTGTCTACAAATTCATATGTTGATGCAAAAATGCTCCTTGACACACAAGTTAAAACTGCATGTTACTCCTTTGATGTATGAGTTTAAACCGCAACTTTGAACTACGTTCGACTTGATTCCTTTGCAAGATACGTAGGCAACTTAGATAAATTCTAAGTTCAGTCATAGCCAAAAAAAAATGATTGCAGTGAAATTAAAAAAAAAACACACAGCAAGCGGAAAAAAATGCGGTAACAAAAAAAGAACGCTGCATTGAAAACAAAACTACAGTTTAAATTAAAAAAAAAGTGTTGCACTGAAAAATTGCAGTAATTAAAAAAATAACTGCAGTTTTATAAAAAAGAGGCTGCTAAAAGAAAAGCAGTAAAAAAAAAAGGAGTTGCTGAAATTTGTAGCAGAGAGAAATAAGAAGAAAAAGGTTGATGAAAAAAAAAAGCAGTAAAAAGAGGCAGAAGCAAAAAAAAAAAACTGCAAGACAAAGTTGTGAAAAAAGAGAAATTTTATTGATTTCAATTCTTTTAAACAATATATGTTTACAAGATTAATAAACAATAGGGGAAATTGATCTATCTACAAAGTTGTCCAATTACCAAAAAGTCTATGATTTGATTAAAGTTGATGAAGATTAACGTTGAAGTAGACGATTATAATTTATTCAAAGCGACGAAGGTGCAAGATTTCTTAAATCAATGGTGACAAAGTTGATGATGAATCCTTCAAATAGATATTTGGAAAGTTGAAAATCATTCTCCAAGTTGATATCTGCAAAGTTGTTGACGACAATGGTAAGCTGCTGCAAAATTGTTGACGACGATGGTAAGCTGTAAAGTTGTGGACGACGTTGGTAAGCTGCAAAGTTGTTGACAAATATGGTAAACCGCAATGTTGAGGTGATACACAACAACTTTGTTGACGGTGATACACAACAACTTTGCTTGCGAGGATAAACAACAACTTTGCTTGCGAGGATAAACAACAACTTTCCTTGTGAGGATAAACAGTAACTTTGTTTGCGACGATGAACAACAATGTTGATGGTGACGATGAACAACAATGTTGATGGCAACGATGAACAACAATGTTGATGACGACGATGAGCAACAATATTGATAGCGACGATGAGCAGCAACGTTGATGGCGACGATGAACAATAACATTGATGACAATGAACTTACCGTCGAAGATGATGATGAATGATAAATGTTGCAAGTCATAGTAAAGGAATCCTTCGGTAATACAACGGTAGTCCATAAATCTTCATCTCCATGTTGTTGAAGGAAAATTCTTATGAACATTCTTGTGAACATTCTTGTGATCGAGAATCTGCTTCATGGGTGGTAGAGAGTAACAGGTTTACTTTTCTAATGTGAGGACGAGGAACGAATGTTGCGAGTCACAGTAGAAGACCATTCAGCAGTATCATGATAGTTCACGGATCCGCGAAACGAAGAGGTATACGGACCAAACACAGCTTCATGTACTCTTAAGTTTAATGACTTGACACGAGACCCATTGCGACGATCAAGAATGACGATATGTTTGTAAGGTTGGTCGGCATCCTTAATATTCATAATCTAGACAAAAAAAAAATCAGTCTTTTTATTAAAAAAAGAAAGAGAGAAACAAAAAATATAATAAATTAAAAAAAAAAAAAAAAAGGAAGGGACTTTGATACTGCCGAGGCAGAGAAAAACAGAAATATATATATATATATATTAAAAAAAATTCTTTTGAAACAGTAGAAAAAGAGGAAAAGAAAGAAAAAAAAAATGAAATGAAGATTCTTTCTGTTCCGGCAGAAGAGAAAAGAAAGAGTAAAAAAAAAAAAAGGTTCTTTTGAGATAGGAAAAAAAAAAGAAGGCTTTTCTTGGATTTCTTGGAGAATTCTATAAGAAGAATCTACCAAGGTGAATGTACTTGACAAGTTCTTAACAAAAGAAAAGTTTTGAAGGATCACCTTTTATAGACTTAAAAAGTCTTAAGCCTAAAATATCTTATATATTTGTACCTAAAATATTTTATATATATATATATATATATATATATATATATATATATATATATATATATATATATATATATTCTTCATATAAATATGAATTTGAATCATATTTATCTTGAGTTAAATTCAAATAAACTCAAATAATTGATTCAAGATTTATATATATATCTATATCCAAAATTTATATGAGATATATATCTCCAAGTTTTTTTGGAACTTATTTCCGAGACAAATTCTTCAATCTAGAACACAAGTCCCAAAAAGGGGCAATTTGTATATATATAAATTTTATTTATATATTTAAATATATAATTAAATATTATTTATATATTTTAAATATATATTTATATTTTATTTATATATATTTAGATATTAAAGGATTTGTCTCCTTAGATGAGTGACACGTGACAACATCATAGTCACCGATTATCACTCACTTCATCTATAAATAGAGGGCAAATTCCCTCAAGAAATGGTTACCACACTCACTCACTCAAGAAGCTGAGAAAGTTGAGAGATATTCGAAGGATACCGAACCTCTGTTGAAACCGGTCCTTCCTCTCAAAGCCCATATCCATTCCGAGACAAAGTCCAAAAGCCCTCGGAAGAAGAAATCAGATTGTTCGATAGATCGAGATCAAGCCCAAAAGCCCTCGACATGGAATCCATTCCGAGATCCAGCCCAAAACGCCCCTCGGAAGATATCAAATCAATTGGATCGAGACAAGCCCAAAACGCCCCTCGAATCCACGACGGATCGAATCAACGGATCCATAGAGATTGGACCTTGTAAATTTAAATTGTTCATAATTGTTGTATTCAATTATTATATTTTTTGTAATTTTGATTTTACAGGAAATAAAAAGAAATTATTGTCTACAATTATATTTAACAAAGTGATGTAAAAATTAATTGAAATTATAATATATTATAATATTAAAATAATATTTTATGTAATTATGTAAGTAATTTTTTTTATTTGTGTTTATATATTCAATTAATTTTAATTTAAGATTTATTTTTATATTCTTGAATTAAGTAATTTAATAAATTTATATTATATATTAACATAAAAAATATTTTATTCAAATAAAAAATCTTTTATATATTTGATGATTTTTTTTAAAAAAATAAAGTCTAATATGACATGAAATAACAAGTCATTAATAATTTTTAAAAAAATCGTTCCACACTTGAATAACAAAAAATTCTTATATTTTTACTTTTTTAACTCTTTCAACTAATTATTATTTTTTATTTGAAAACTTGTATTTATGTTCTTTAAGTAAATAATTTAATAAATTTATATTATATATTTACATAAAAAATATTTTATTTCAAATAAAAAAAAATTAAAATTATTTTCACATATATATATATATATATATAATATATAATATATTAACCACTAATTGAAGAATATATATACATACATATACACAATACTTTTTTTTATTTGATGAATAAAAAAAAGAATAATGTGAAATGACAATTGATAAAAAAAAAAAAAAAACGACCCAGTTTATATTTTAATATAAAAATTTTTATAAGAAATGAAAAAATTTTATGACATATATACTTAAATAAAAATTTATCTTAATAAAACATTTAGTTTATATCTACATTATAATGGAGATAAAATTTTAGTTTATTATATATTTTATATCAAATAAATACTATGAATATGTGAAAAAAAAATAAAGTAAATATAAACTTATATAATGGAGATAAAAATGTAATACATTATAAAGTAATTAAAAAAATACTAAAAAAAAAAATACAATAATTATTTATGTTAGTTACAATCATGACCAGATGTTCCACATCCTCCTGGCCTAGAAGGTGGCCGCAAACGATGTCTATCTCGCAAATCCATCATACCGTAAGTACGTACTCCTTGTACAACATCGTGATCATCAACGTCAGTAATAGTCCCCTCATGTCCACGTGTCACATACATTTGATCAAATGAATATCTTCCAGGGTAATATGAATTTGACGAATTCGAGTGATCTGCTACATATGTCGGTATGGAAGTGAAAGAATTTTCATATGAAGTAGAACCCGTAAACTGCGTAAAATCTGACGAGGGTGACATACTAATAGAGATAGAAGAAGATCGTGTAAAGTGCGGTCCTGATGACATCGACGATGGTAAAGAACATAAATACAAGTTTTCAAATAAAAAATAATAATTAGTTGAAAGAGTTAAAAAAGTAAAAATATAAGAATCTTTTGTTATTCAAATGTGGAATAATTTTTTAAAAAATTATTAATGACTTGTTATTTCATGTCATATTAGACTTTTTTTTTAAAAAAAAAAAAATTCATCAAATATATAAAAGATTTTTTATTTGAATAAAATATTTTTTATGTCAATATATAATATAAATTTATTAAATTACTTAATTCAAGAGTATAAAAATAAATGTTAAATTAAAATTAATTGAATATATAAACACAAATAAAAAAAATTACTTCACATAATTACATAAAATATTATTTTAATATTATAATATATTATAATTTCAATTAATTTTTACATCACTTTGTTAAATATAATATAAGTATAATGATAATAATTAATAATAAATATAATCTATATTATGAAAATTATATTAAAAAAATGTTTATAAATTAATATTATTAGAAAATGATAAAATTAAAATTTATAAATAACTTTAAAAAAAATAGAAAATTATATTTAAATATTTTATTAAAACAAATTGAGCATCTACTTTGACAAAGTAGATGCTGAATATTTTATTAAAAAAAATGAGTCTCTACTTTACCAAAGTAGAGCTACCCCATTTTGGGAAGTTGGTAAAAAAGTAACATCATTTTAAGAATAATTTCAAAATTTACTCCATTTTGGGAATAAACTCTAAAGAAGCATCGGACGTGTCCTTTACAGAATTCCACCAGAAACTGAAACTCTCTCATCTTTTGCTTCAGGACAAACGCTATGGATCACATGGGCCTAAGTTTTTTTGTTTTTCCTCCATGGAGTCTTCCTTCTTTGATGTAACGTGTTTGTGTTTTTTTTTTTTTCTTATATTTTATGGGCTCCTATATCTATCTTGACTCTTAACGACGCTCACAGATGAGTGTCGAACTCTCGACCTGTAGCCTTCACAATGCGTTTTCCCATTATGTAAAACCAAAGACTTTAAATTCATTTTTTGTCATTATCTATAACCTCCGAGTCACCATTATGGATCTGAAAATTTTAGAATTTAGCAATCCCAACGTACAAGTGAGGTCAAGGGTTTGAAACCTTGAGTCATGTATGCAAGTTTAAAATTTTGGGTCATAACTTGGCTTGAATGGAATTAGTTTGGAGGTGGATTAACTTAAAAATGTTCTCTTATAATTTGAGATTCATTTAAGATATGTTGTACTCTTAGCAAAAAAATTTAAAATTTAACTATAACAGATTTTTTTTTTTTTTTTTCTTGAAGTGTTTTCAATAACTTTTTCTAGTTAAAAGATTCAAAATCAAGATTTTCCTTCTACTTGTATCCAAATTGAGTTGTCAAAGCAGTTGCTTTCCAACCGAATTACTTTCCCAAATTACCAGCGTAGTTTTTGCCCCTCACTTTTCAAGAAGAAATGGTCGTTTCTCTACCAAATTTGCTTACCAGCTTCTCATGAAACGTGTGCCTCATCATCAATCACACATTCCTTCCCCATATTGTTGGCTTTGGAGAAATCTTCATACTCTCCCAAAAATCAAATTTTTTCTATGGCTCTGCTCCATAGAAAGAATTTACTCCAAGCCACAATCTCCATTAAAAATAAATAAATAATAGTTGACTCACCTCTCTGCTTGCCCTGCTAAAAAGTTAAAAACTGTCCTTCACATTCTTAGAGATTGTAAGTTTGCAAAAGAATTCTGGTCCTTCTATAATACTACCATTCTAAAATTCTATCCATCTTTCTACCAAGAAGAAAACATACTCACCTGGCTAGTTTGTAACTACTCTTCTCAATCCTTTCTTCTTTTTTCCATCTTCCTCTCTACATGAAAACCCTACAAAATTTTGTTGAATTTTATTCTACTTAATTATGATTTTCCCTTAAAATATCTTGGTTAGGTTGCTTATCTCTTTCTTGCCCTTCAAGAAAAGGTTCATGATTGTGCTTCACACTTGAGCTTCACGCTTGGGCTTTACAATTCTTGAAATTCCTAACCAAATCTTCTTACTTATTATTACTAAAAATATAATAATAATAAAATTAAAAACTCATTAATTTAATATTCACATCATTAAAATATAAAAATTCAAATTTATTTTAATAACTGAAATCACAAATAAAAAACAAGAAATGATAAAAAATGGATGTAACAAATACTTAGCATAAGAGATTAAAAATATGTAAATTTATATGCTATCGGTGGTAAAACCTAGACCCTCTCATCAGTTCTCTCTTTCTTCTTCTTTAAGGGGATGTTGCTTTTACTCGACTTTGTCGCTCCAAAAGTGTTCCTCTCAACAATGGCTACTCCTCTATCTGTCTCGAACATCTCGCCAAGGGTCTTTGGTTTCCAAAGTTGGAGCTGTATGGCCAACGAACTAGACTCAAACCCACCTTTGAAGCAGATGAGGATAGTGTCGTCGTTGAGACCTTCAATCTTATCCAACACCTTCTTAAACCTATCAATATAGGCAATTAAGGATAACTATGGATAGACTAAACAATGTAAAAAAAGGGGAAGATTGGGATTAATCTTTAGTTATGAAATTCATTAGTTTTTTCCTAAGAGTTTAGCATTGGGCAGAGAGAAAATATAGAGATGAGAGAGGAGCTTGCGGCTTAAACCCTAATTTAGTTCAAGAAGTGATGATTTTGGGGGCGAATTTGAGGTTTGTGATCAACATCAATACCGGGTTTTATGCTAATTTACAATTTTGATTTCATTGTTCTTAGGATTTAATGTTTAATCGATTGATTGAATGTTATTGAGATTAAACTTGATTCTTTTGGTGATTATTGATTAAATTGAGTTGAAATTTATTGTTTATGGTTAATTTTAATTTTGGACAGCTTTTGTGGATTCATGAATTGCTTTGATTTATCGGAGATTTTAGATTGAATTTGGCGATTGTCTAGGATATAAATTTTTATGTTTATTCAATTCTAACAAATTGTTAGTAGGTGATATGAATGGTAATTAAGAATTTTATTTACTATTCAATCAATTAATTGGTATAATCATTTGGAAATTTTTTAACGGACGAGGAAGAATTTAATTCGGAACATTGATCTTGGATTGAAAATCTCAATCTTATTTTAATTAGTTTACTATTTTCATAATTTCGTAAGCACAAAAAACCTCCCTGTTTATTACTGTTGATTTATTAATTGGGTTTTGTTTCACGATTAAGGCTTTCTTGGGAGATAACCTAATGAATTGCTCTTAGTTTTAATTAATCTTAACTAACTTAACGACAATTGTGAATTTAAAGTTTACCATCCAACCACTAGTACTATTGGATACCTTTTCATTCACTAGAAAGTGATAAATTGTAGTTATTATTACCTCATTGGATATCTCCATTGACTAGGGCAATAGTCACTTGCCAAGGTCAAAGATAGCTAACTTAATTAATAAGGTGGGCTAATAAATGTTAACTGACCATTTTAATTTCATTTATTAGAATGCCTTTGATAACTCGATTTTGTATCGGGTTTTTAATTTTAATCCGAGTTAATTATAGAGTTAATTTGATGAAATTAGTTGAAAATACCATCTAATTACATTATTTTGGTTTTAGGAAAGTTTCACGGACTAAAATGCGAAATTGGACAAAACTAAGGGCAAAAGTGCAATTTTTGGACAAGTTTGGATAGCCATTCAAGAATTTGAATGGCCATCCAGTGACTTGGGCTCTTGAACGGCCGTCCAAGGTCCTTTAGGGTTTCTGGACAGCCCTGCAAGGTGCTAAACGGCCGTCCAGAGCCCAGATTGCAAAATTATCGAGATTTTCACCCGAAAAATGTCCGAAATGCCCCAAACTCACCCCTATAAATAGAGACATCATTTGCAAGCTTTTGGCAGGTCAGAATCACTCAAACTCCCAACACTAGATCCGAGTAGAGTTTTCGTAGTTTTTCGGTTTTCGCTTTTTCTTTCTTCTCGAGTAAAGAGTTTGAGCCTCCACCATAAGGGATAATTCTATAGTTTAGTTGAGAGAGAGGGATTTCTGAAGAGCTTTAGAGCAAGACAAAGATCCGAAGTACAAGTCTCGTTGAGATTTGGAGAATTAAGCCATCTCGTGGAAGTAGTGAGAGCAAAACGACAACTTTCTCTCTCATTTTCTTTACATTCTTGTGTTACTTTTCCTTTACCTATTATGATTCTATCTCCTAAGATTCTCTTTATCAAATTGATTAATTAATGATTTATACATTTCCGGAAAGGATACGTTTTAATATACATTGTGAATTGCATATTGTCTTACGTTTTCAATTTGATTCTCGGATTGTGTTTATGCTTTGTGAAACTTAGGTTGATGCATGATACTACAGTAGTTAATTGAATTGACAGTTTGTTTTGGAGACCCGACCGTAGGAGATTTTACAAATTGCCAGATTAGGACTAATAACTTTCAGTTAGACAGCCTAATAATCTTGAGTTAGTAATTAATGCAAATCTTAAAGTTAACTTATTAAATTGACGACTTAATAATTAGTCTACAAAGATTTAGAATTACTTGCAACGACCATTATTGAGGTAATCACTTTAGATAACTCGGGTATGATAGTAAGATAATTCAAATTCATAACTGTCTTAGATCCGTTTGCAAATTGCACTTTCGAACACTGTTCACCTTAATTAATTTATACACACTTCATTAGAGATCTTAGTTAATAATTTTTTCATTCTTATTTTAAACCTTCTTTAAACAACAATTGAATGGAAACTTAGAACTAGTTCCCAAACCTTAGAGAGAGTCTTCATTTCATTATATATAAGAAAAATGCATCAATTTGATTTTTTGTCATGATTAAAATTTATAATTTCTTTCAACAAAATTTTATTTGAAAGAAAAAAAAATTATAATTTCTTGGGCACAATATTAAGTAATGGCTTCGAAAATCGAATTTTTTTCTAACACTCATTTTTTTAATATACAAGTTCCTTTTAACTTGGAGCAAGAAGTTGTTGGTTGTAATTTGTACGTCAACGAGTTTCACGATAATTTTTCTTGACTGAGTCTGTTCTTTAATTTTTCCTCTCCTAAGTCATATCCGCAGTTTATGTACCACGGAAAAAAGCCCTATGCCCAATCATCCGTCATCTTTAAAAAATTAGAAACTTTTTTTCCTTCAACCTCTCGAATAATCACTGATTCTAACAAAATCCTCCAATTCTTTTCCTCCTTCCCAATACTTGTATTGCATTCCATGATTGTAAAATAATGCGTATGGACGAAGAATTGAAATCAATTAATCAAAATGGCGATGATGTTGATAATTGTGAAGAGGAATTGTTCTTAGAGACGTTTGATGAGTTTCCCTTCTATGATTGCAGCGAAATCTTTCATGAACAAACCGAATCCGATGTCGAGGTGCTGTCTGTAACCGCTTCCACTCTTGATTCCAATTCCGTTTTGGAGAAATTGGCTCAGGTAAATCTTCCTTGCCGTAGATTCAGTTCTGGGAACAACGACGAGAATGAATCTAAGGGTCTTAGTTCCTCGGTGAGTTTCGTGGAGGATTGTTTTGGTTCTGGAGCTGGAAAGTTAATAAATTTGGAGGAAATTGATGAAATTAATGAAGAAAACGGGAAATCATTTAAAAATCTGAAAACCCCGGGTGGAATTAACCTTAGTTTGAGCAAGGAAAACGAGGAACAAGGCGTAGATGATATCTTAAGGAAGGAACATGCAACGAATTCCACTATTAGTTATGGTGATATCAAGAGAGATTATGATTCGAGTCTGAGAGAAACACGTGATGCAAATTCGAGTATTCTGATAATATTGGCTAGTTTAGGTTTAAAGGCACTTTGGTTTCAGCTTAATTTATTGTTTGGTTTCTTTACTTTCCCAATATGGTTAATGTACTGTTCTTACATGTTTGTATTGGATCCTTTTCGTATTTTAAGACGAGGGAGAGGTTACTTGATTAAAAGAGCATTAAGAGTTTGGGGTTGTGTGCTCGGAAATTTTTCGGCATTGGTATTGAAATGGCTGAAACATAACAAAGATGTTTTTAAGTGGGGACTAAAGTTGGGGTGGGGATTGTTGTGGTCTGTTTATGTATGCACTGTTTTGTTGGTGTTGTTACTTTCAGCTTTTCTAGTGGGTGGTATATTGATGCGGATTATGGTGGAGGAGCCAATAAGAATGGAGGAACATTTAGATTTTGATTATACACAAAAGAGTCCTGAGGCTTTTGTGCCAATAATGGTGTGTCCTGGGACTGGTTATGGTTTGAGGGGTACGGAAAATTTGGAAGTTCATAAGTTTGATGGTATGCGTGTTATACCACCTGAGCATAAGTTGCAGGTAAAGGTATCACTGACTTTGCCAGAGTCTGATTACAACATAAACCTTGGGATCTTTCAGGTATGTGATACAGGTCATGCTATCCGGATTAAATGCTAGGCATCATTGGGGTTATTTTGTTTGTGAAGCATAAGTGGCAGTATTTTTGTTGTAATACTTGAGTTTCTTCTCTTGCTGAGTTGATAAGTATACCAAGGAATCAGTGCATAGAACAACAAAGACATTTTTTTTTTATAAAAGTCACTTGGTTCTTTTTAGGTTTTTGTTGATTTTCTGTACAAAGCTTAGGTTAACTTGCATGAGAATTATTCTATTTTAATTCTTGATAGTCTGAGATGGCTTGATAAATTGTTTGAGTTGCCCTAACTAGAAGTGGCTCTTGTTATATTAGGAAAGCCTTATGATTTTGAAATCTAATGCTGTTTATGATTAATTTGATCAAGTTCTATCGGTTGAATGAGAATACGGGATAAGGAATGGTGTGAATTCAGTCATGAAGTTGTCTGTGACGAAATCTAGAACAACTGTCTCCCTAGCTGACTTTTTTCTTTCCCCCACTCTTTATTAATTGCTTTCATAATTTTCTCATCTTAGATCCACTTCTTCCCTTTTTTCCTTTGTCATTATGTGAATTCTAGAAGAACAATCTAAGAAAATCTAGTGAACAGAGAATATGCTACTCATCTTCTTTAATTTCATTTGCGCCTCAAGATAGTGCTTTCTTACATCCTTTTCTGAGTCATCTAGTTTTAGAAATTCTGTATACAACATTAAAAATCCACTATCATTAAAATTTATCTCCACTGTTGGAAATTTATCATCAGGGTCATTTGACAATGTTGGATCCTTTTACATAGATTTCTTGAGTGTCCTGCGTGCATGATTCCATGTCTTTAGTTCTGGAGAAAGAGTTGTTTCAAAAGTCAGCTTGTCTCTGTTCTGCAGAAAATGTATTGTTCACAAATGACTAATGATTCAGTTCCTTCCTTTCATCTATGAAGGTTAGAGTTGATTTGCTTGGTGGTGGTGGTCAAGTCCTAGCCAGCTCAAGGCGCCCCTGCATGCTGCAATTTAAAAGCCAGCCTATCCGCCTGTTATTAACATTCCTAAAAGTTGCTCCTCTGCTTACCGGTTACGCATCTGAGACCCAAGATATAAATCTAATGTTTAAAGGTTTTACTGAAGGTGTAACACCAACCTCCTGCCTAAGGGTGACTGTTGAACAACGAGCTCAATTTCAGCCTGCTTCTGGTATTCCTGAAATATATTCTGCATCTCTGGTATTGGAATCAGAGCAACCTCTACTGAAAAGAATTATGTGGTCCTGGAGAAAAACTTTATTTGTATGGATTAGCCTTACAATGTTTATAATAGAGTTGGTTTTTACTCTTGTTTGCTGTACACCTATCATCATCCCAAAAGTAAGGTTACGAAATTCTCGTACTAATGTTGCTGCAGCAAACAGGCATTCACATGCAATGGTAGCTGATTCAGAATGGTAAAGATGATTAAACCGAACGAAGTGGTATATGGTAATCTCTTAATTGTTTTGTATGTAATCAAGAGTAGCTTCTTATCATTGTTTTGTATATAGTTTGGTTGGGTGAAGAGATAAGTTTTCCCTGTTACGTTCTTGTCAGGAACTATAAGAAAGGCCGTCTTAACTGGTGTCTTCACCCTGAAACATTTTCGTCTGCAAGTCAAGCTCACACTGCAAAGTTTGTCTATGTATGTGATACTTCATGCATTTTGAATGTCAGAAAGAGAACATTTCAGCACAAACATGAGGGGCTCTTTTGAGGAAAAAGTTATTTTGCAACGGGTTCTGCTTCTGTATGTCTAACCTTCTTTTGCTGAATTGCTGTTAGCTAATTTTGTCTCAAATCTTCTATCAGCTTTGCATATATATGTATGTGTGTGTGTGTGTTTGTTTATGTGTTTACTCCTTTTGCCAATTCAGGTTCATTTTGTGTGTATTTCAATGATAATAAATGTTTCCTAATGCCTCTGCTCTTTTTCTTTAAGTTCTCCAAAGATGATTGTTTGTGCAGATTCATCAGTCTTTAATTTATTAAACTTGCTTGCAGGTTATGTTCTTTTCCAAATTTACTTAAACTTAGAATTTTTGTGTTTTTTGTGGTGTTGATTTCTGTAAGGATTTTTCAGGTACTAATTAACTGATCTTTGTTCCTTAATTAATGTTCCAGTAAATGTTTCAAACTGATTTTTGCTTTTACTAAGAAAAGGGCCAGAATTTGAAGTGGTTAATTTTTCAAAGTTTATTACTGTCAATTACTTGAGAAACTGATTTTTGCTGATTTTTTGAACAAATAAAACTTCTTGATAGCTTCATCAAGAGACTCTTCTGAGAATGTTAAGACATTATATGCCCAGCTACCCGAGATGGATCCGGCTATAGGCCCTACCATATATATCCAAATACCCGTATAATTATTTGAAACAATAGCTGGTCCCAAACTTCTTGCTGGATTCATTGATGCCCCAGAAATCGGCCTGCGAATATATATATATATATATATATATATATATATATATATATATATATATATTTCAAGCTAGTCAGGTGTTTTCTATAAAGAAAAGACTTTGAAGTTCACTTGAAAATGGAGTAACTGTATATATATATATATATATACTAGACTTTGAAGTTCACTAGATTTTCTTAGATGAGTATATATATATATATTAAGAATTGAGAATTTGATCAATACCCGGCAAACAATGAATTAACAGTGACGATTCCTCCAACAACTAACCCGACAAGTTCTTTAGGCTGGAAATTAAAGATTTAAGGAAAGAATCAGATATTCTTTAGTGTGTATGTATAATATATGTGTATATGCGAAATTAATAAGTCTTGGGAGAACTTACAGCTCGGTTGTCAAAGGCAACACCAGAGACAGCAAACATAAGATAGAATGTAATGAGGAATTCGATCCCTAAGGATTGCATGTAAGATCCTGATGGAACTGTTACTACGAACTGAAGCTGATCCCTGTTGAACATTAAGTGTATTGTTGCACTTGCTAGTGTTGAAGCCAGCAGTTGAGAACATATATATGCAGGTACCTATATATATATATATATATATATATATATATATTATATATTATATAAGACACGAGACAAAATGCATAAGAACCAACTATTATTATTAATTTTTGTTAAGTCAATGTTAATATCTCCATTAATAATAAAAATTATTATTTTATATTAAAAAAACACAGTGAGGCGTTCATGGACTAAAAAAAATATATTAAAGGAACATTAATGTTTGCATAAAGGGGTAAATATATATAATATATAAGTAATTACAAAAAAAATATATATATATATATATATATATATATAATATATATACGTGTTGTGGGTATGTATTGGAATTTGGATTGTTTTTTTTTTTTTTTTTTTTTTTTTTTTTGCATGAGAAAACTTGTGTTACGTGACCTAGAAAAATGAGTAATTACCCGTTTCCATGAAAATCTGTTGGATGCGGCTAAACCAATGGTAACGGCAGGATTAAAATGTGCACCAGATACGTGACCGACGGTGTAAACCATGACCATTACATCCAATCCCCAAAGTATTGCCACTCCGGGAAATGTCATAATCTTGTCCATGTTTATATTCACAACCAGCGTCGTAAATCCAATTAACAATAACAAGTATGTCCCCATAACCTCTGCCATCAACTGCCATACAAATAAATACAATATATATATATATATATATATATATATATATATCACTGCAGCCCCGTGCAAAGAAAACCCTATAAATGGAGAGAGAGTACGTAGGTACCTGTTGCACAAAACGGGGAGTACTTTCTAAGCAGATGGAAGATTTAATATTGCTGCAGCATTTTTTGGTTCCCAAATGAGGAGGAGGAGAATCATCATTCTTAATGCCTAATAAATCAGCCTCGTCCCTAATTATTTCCAATGTGATTGCTGTTTCTGCATGCTTGTGATTTGAATCTGAAACTTCATCCATGGAGAATAATTATCTGCTGTCAAACAATTTATTTCCTTTCGAACAATACGTAGCTGTTGAAGGAACTAGCTATATCTATATATATAATTGGTTTCTGGTGTGACTCAGAAACCAATTATATATAATGGATGTATATATATAATGAGATTAATGGGTAAAAATGAATTAGGCATGATTTTTTCTTATCTTTTGATAAAGATGGATGGCAATCTAGAGTGCTGTATATCTTTCACTTAATAAAGAACGCAGCAGATTCTTTTTTTATTTTTTAAAAAAGGGTTTTTTATCAAACAGATCGCAGCCATTAACGAATCAATTGTATGTGTTTTCAGTTGACAGATAATACTAGCAGACAATCAATCAAAGAGACTAATAATATATATTTATATATTTCAACCGTTCACCTTTTAAGAACGTGGGAGTGTTTTTTTTTTACTATTTGTACTATATACATTTTTCTTTTTTCAATACAATAATAATAATATTATTACTAATAAGCTATTTTCTTAGAAAAAAAAAAAAAACACAAGTGTTTATCGAACTTTTATATTTTTCCCAAAAGAAGGAACAAATCATCTATATACATCAGACACAAATTAAATTTTAATTTTTATTTATAAAAAAAAAAAGGGAGATATAATTTTTTATCTTATATATGAGGGCGCCCTGTAAAACTCTCGAATAGTATATATATATATAATAAAGTTTTTTTTTTTTTTTTGAAAAAAATTACTAATCTCAATTAGTGCGGTATTACTAGACATGCAAATAAACCATTCATGAAATGATGAGGAACTATATTACTTTTTTATTCACAAACTGATTGATATCTACGTAAACCTTTATATATATATATATAATATATACCTTACTTGTGAATATATCTCGAACTGTAGAGTCTCTAATGAAGTTTAAACCCTTAACCTCTTGATAAGTCGGGAAATAAGGGAAAAGCTTCTAGACCAATGGTCAAGAGAGGTTCGAACCCTCAACCTTTTGGTTGAGGGAGAGACTTTTAAACCATTAGGCAAGAGAGGAACTTCTCCTTTTAATACTTAAAACAATTTTTGGTTGAACAATAAGCAATTTAACAAAAATATTTATTTTTTATTTCTTATTTAATTACTTTTTATTTTTAAATTCATAAATTTTTGTATAAAATATATATATATATATATATATATATAATATAAAAATATAAGAGTATGATAGCCTCCTTCATATAAAAAATGAGTAGTTCAGTTACTATAGCAATGATATAATAAATAAGTTATGAGTTTTATATATAAATAGAGATAAAATGCTTCGAAACTTTTCTTAAAAAAATAAAAAAAATCAAATAGCATTGAATGTTTCATACGACAAGTTTACCTAATTGGAAAAAAAAATGAATTGGATCATATACTATATATGATTATAATGAATCATATCCAACCATTCGATAATGCGAAGGCAAATAAGGGAAAAAAAAAAAAAAAGCAAATTGTTTGGCTTTCTGATCATCCTGCACTGAACAACTTAGGACAAAAACTTGACTTGTCTTCTTATTCCAAGAGTGCAAAATGAATCATGATCTATGTAAGAATTTGGAGAAATTAATGAGTACATTTTTTTTTTCCCCCTCGTTTTCTCGTTTGAAGTTGACTCTTCATGACCATCTCCTAAAATTTCATATTGATTATTTATTAAAATAAAGTTTATATTTTTATTTATTTTATTTTTTCCTAATTGTATTACTATTGCTCGATTAAAAAAAAAAAAAAACAAGAAACAAGAGTACTGTATTCTAACTCTTATATCATTATTTCCACTAACTCTTATACCTATGAGTTGCATTCATTTTCCACAAGAATCTTGGATTAAATAGGAAATGGATGCCAGAAACATCTTTCGACCTGGATTCCTCTCCAATTTGCCCATTTAATTGAAATCTGCAGTTTTTTTTTTTTTTAACACTTTCTAATAGTTTCTTTTGTCAAGAAGGACGGCAATAAAGCCCTTCTACTTGTTAAGCCAAATCTGGGCGTCTTTGACTGATTTTTTTGGTTAAAGAAAAAAAAAAAAAAAAATAATTTTCGGTCAATAAAAGAAACTAAAAGGAATCCATATCAGAATGCCAGGGATATAGCTAGTTGGGCTGAATATTACAATAAAAAGAAAAAAAGTCCAAACAAAACATAACGTCTGAATTTATTCTTCTAGGGTACCAATGTGCTCAAAACATAGGCGGGAGGCATTACATTAGGCATTTAATCCGATCAGAGAACCCAAGGTTAACGGATTTTCGACTATGAAAGTTACTATTTGCGATAAATTTTTTAATTACGCAAGACGATCGCTATTTTGCAATGGATTTTTAATTACGCAAGATCATCACTATTTGCGACAAATTTTCAATGATTGTACATCGCAAATTCGTCCCAAATCTTTATTTTTTTTAAAAAAAAAAAGTTTATTTTTAATATTTTTAATTTGATACTTTTATAAAATTATTTATTAAATACATGCAATTTAAATAAATATATCTATTTATATATATAAATCATATAACAATAAAAGTCATAAATAATAAATATTTCTGATAAAAAATATATAAAATCTGAATAATAAAACAATCTAAATGTCATTCTAATAATATCATGTACGCAATGGTGCTGCAGAAGAGTCCGAAGGTGGTGGATCGCGATCATCATGAGTGCTAAGAGATGAATGTTCATCATAGATGGAATTGGTGGTAAAGATGATCCAACATGTTACACAATCTTCTATAGACAACCTAAAAATGTTGATTTTTCTTATTCTTCTTTTTGTCTTTCTCTTCCAATTTAGCCTCTTTTTTTTTTTTTTTTTTGAAACTCCACTACCTCAACTGTAGTGGTTGAAGACTTTGACTTATTTAATCAAGACTTTACTTGAATAGATTATGATATTATGTTATAAACTCGACCCTTCTTGAAACTACCACATCATCAATAAACAATTGTTCTCATCAAGAATGATAAAACTCTCTACAAAGGCCAAGTACAAAGAAACTTGTAAATACTGTTCTTTAAGTCGAGTGAGGTGACCTTGAAATTTATATATATAATTAAAAAATATGTGAGAAAAAAAGACATATTTATATAGATACGATGATTTGCATAAAAACGAAGCACACTACTGGTAGAAATAGATAAAAAATAATAATAGTTAGATGTATAAAATAAATGTAAACACTAATCACGAAGTGTAAATAGAGAAGAGAATATTACTACTGCCTTCTTAGAGCGGTCACCGACAAACTCGCCTTCATCTACCTAGACTAAAATACATAATGTTGAAACAATTCTTTATATTCAAATTTGGTCCATGTTCTTCTCGCTATATTACTCAAAAGAGGGGAAAAAAAATCATCAAGAACAAAGAAAATAAAAGAAAATAAAAGGTTTACACATTTCATAATTGAATTATATAAGAAGAGAGTTAAAAAAAAATAACAAAGTCTAAATATTTCGTAATGAAAATAGAACCCATATAAATAAAATATGGCATTCAATAGCATTCAAGTGGTAAACATGAGAGCAAAAGCTACACCCATTATTATAATTAAAATGTCTATTATATACCCATTATTATGAAACTCAAGAGAGGTAAAACTGGAAAGCAAATCAGAGTTATGTTAACTAGTTTGTGGTGGCTAAATATTAATGAAGTGTACATATATGGCACAAGTAGATTATTAATTTTATCAATATTTTCCATGCATATGATAATTTTTCTCATAGTTTTTTTTTTTGGATAATTTTTCTCATAGTTAATCACACTAATTTCGATCTTCAAGAGAACAAATAAAGGAATTTCTAGGTAGCCATTTTCTATCACATACCATTTTTTTCATCTTCCATCACAAATGACATTTGTAGTATGATAAAATGCCCAAATAAAATAATAAATTTACAAGTGATTTTCAATGGAAATAATTATAGTTAAAAATAATAAAGAAAAAAATGAGGGAAAATATAGTGGAAGCAAGAGAACATGTACTGGAGCAAGCTTTTGAATTCCTAGAAGGCATGCATGCCTAAAGAAAAGCCTAATTGTAAAATAATCTGAGGCAAAACATATATTCTGCCAAATAAAGAACTAAAAAGAGAACAAACACTTCATGGAATGCAACAGTTATTTGCGTCAATATATCATATATATATGACTTCTTAATAGAAGAATGAATAATTTTATTTGCAGGAATTTCAATAAAAGATATCATTTTTTAGTTTGGATAAACAAACATAACATGGCAAAGTGCACCATTCATGCTTATAAAATGAATAAACAAACTACAAAAGCTACCAATTTTCCTTTTTTTCATCTTTAAATAATTAATTACTTTAAAGCAACCTCAAATCATGCAAGATATGAGCTTTCTTACACCATTCTTTTTTTTTTTTTTTTTTTTTCCTTATAGGATACTCTAGTGCTATTTGTTTTAAAACATGTAAAAGGAAGCAAACAAAAAAAAAAACACAAAAAAAAAAAAAAAAAAAAAAGCAGCTATAAACTTATTGCGGAAGTCCAACAGTGGAAACAAAGAAAGTAAATATTTTAAAATTAATG
This sequence comes from Cynanchum wilfordii, assembly GCA_025388415.1. Lineage (NCBI taxonomy): Eukaryota > Viridiplantae > Streptophyta > Magnoliopsida > Gentianales > Apocynaceae > Cynanchum > Cynanchum wilfordii. The sequence goes on along the minus strand of JAHSUH010000792.1, from coordinate 153,816 downwards.
TTTAATTAATTAAAACTAAAAGATTATAGATAATCAATATAGGGTGCATTTCACAATATATCTCCATCTCCAACAATAGAATAATTGGTGACTTTAGTCCCAAACAAATTTACCTTTGGCAAGCTCGGTTCCAAAATAATTTTTTTTTTAACTTTTAAAGTTCTAAACTTTTTTATTAGAGAAAAATAAGGTCTTTGTTGACAGATTCTGTCAAAAAATTTAAAAAATTAACGGTTTATATTATTTAGTTAATTAAAGAAAAAGGTAAAAACATCAATACAAGTGAAAAGAATGAAAAAAATAAAAAAGAAAAAATCTTGAGAAAGATTTGGGAAAATTAAAACCTTAAAAGACAGCTTCAATTTGCCAAATTAGTTTCAACAATATGAGGATTTACCAAAAATTTCAACATATTTACCATGAAAATGATTCCATTGAGAAAGAAGTTGTTTCCAATATTTTATGTCAATCCATGGAGGATAAGAATTTACATATTTACATATTTCTCCTTATCCCTAGAAAAATGATCAACTAGCCTTCTACAACAAGTCTTCTCCCAATTCCTTTGAATTAATGCACTATCATTCTCATCCTATCGAAATGATTTCTACAAATAAATAAAATTATTTAAATAAAATAAAAATATGACATTAATAATAAATTCAACAAGATATAGTTAAATAAATAAATTGAACAGTTTTATAATTGCAAAGTTCTTTAATATAAAGGAAAGAAAGTGTGGAGCTTTAATAACTTTATTAGATCACTTTAATATAAAATATGATAGTTATAAATATATATATATAATTGACACATAATTTCACGGGATAGTCTGCAGTGGCTCGATTCTCTAATTCATCAATGGGGCGCATTCAGGAAAAGCCATGCTATGCGCTCAACCCTCCTCTCATGAGTTACTGATGAATTGGACCATTGTATCACAAGTAGGGTAGATGGATTGGTAGGGTACAATTTAAAAAAAACAAAACTGCTTGATTTGAGAATACATTTGTTGGAACTGTTATTTTATCAAAAGTAGTAAGGTAGGTGTAATTGTAAAACTGTGTTTAGAACACAATTATTATGGAGTAGATTGCAATTTGGGATCGATCCTCCACGGTAGTTGAACCCTTAATTATAGTAAATTGATTGATAAATTGCAATTGTAAGCATATGTGAAGTTTTTATTTTTTATTTTTTTCCATTTATGATATATATTACATGTTTGCATTGGATGTATCCTTCTTCTTCTCCCCAATCCCCATATAGAGGAAAAAGGGGAAAAAAAAAAAAGAGAGAAAAAGAGAATTTTTGAAGAAAGGACAGACAACTTCAGGCAGAGGCGTTACGGGCCGAGCTTCTTAGGAAGGATCCACTCTTTGTGATTTCACGTAAAGGCTTATCTGTAAATCTGATGATATTGTACACCCATGCACCCGCTATAGCTCCTGTAGTTGGGCCTAATAAATAAACCCATAGAGATTTATAATTGCTAGACACAATTGCTGGGCCCAAACTTCTTGCTGGATTCATTGATGCACCCGAAATTGGCCTGTTTCACCCAAGTAATAATAATAATAAAGAAGAATTCTCGATGGATAGATTTTTTAATTTCCATCATGGAAATTGAGATAATAAAATAAATCAGCAACTAAAAATAGTAGGTTAATTTAGTCAGCACTAACCCAGCAAACATCACATTTAGTAAAACGGTAGCTCCAACCGCGAGCCCAGCAAGCTCTCCTATCTGTTGTTGTAGTGTATTATAAGAAATCAACAAACATGACATAATAATTATGATCATCATTCAAAAGCCATATTAAATTGAAAAAAAAAAAAAAAAGTCGTTCTCACTATTCCTTTTTTAATATATTCTTCCATTTAAAAAATTGTCAAAATAGATTATTATAACATTATAATTAGTAATTACTAAAAATATCTGGAAACTATGGTGGTCATATTAGATTGTGAAAATTAGAGGGTATCACAGTAACTTCTGGAATTAATGAATGACAGAATGAGGTGAAGGAAGAGATAAATAGATATTATGATACTGACAGCTCTATTATCAGTGGCAACGCCGGAGATGATGAACATGAGGTAGAATGTGATTATGAATTCCAAGACAAGAGATTGAATGTTTGATCCATTTGGGAGTGTTCCTGCAAAGTGATCTTGGTGTCCGTTGAATATCAACCTTAGGGTTCCACTAGCTAATGTTGATCCAAGAACTTGAGCTGCAATATAAGCTGGTACCTAGAGAGAGAAACCAAAACAAAGAGGGTATATTGGGAAATTGTAAATGATTTATCACTCATAAAAAAACAAAAAAGGGGTCTTTTATTTATTTTTTTTGTTAAAAAAAAAAAAAAAAATGGCATTGACCAGCAGCAAGCAAGACAGCTAGCATACATGTTTCCATGGAAATCTTCGGCAAGTAGCAAAAGCAATAGTTACAGCCGGATTTAAATGTGCACCGGAAATATGACCGGTTGAATACACCACCACCATCACAGCCAGTCCCCACACAATTGATATTCCCGGGAATGTAATCATATTTCCTCTGATGTTGTTGATCACCACTGACCCACAACCGGCAAATATCAAGAAGTATGTGCCGAAAATCTCTGCTATCAACTACATAAAGATGGTGCCAATTAGAATTAGAAACTAAACAAATTATTAGATCATACTGTAATTATTAAAAAGAAAAAGAAGAAAAAGAAAAGAAAAAAAAACCTTTTGCATAAAAGGGACGGTAAATAGGCAGGAGCCTGAAGAACTAATCTGGTCGGCGCCGTTTTTCGATGTCGGAGTTGAACCTCCATTTTCTTTGTGATTCAAATCACCATCTCTGACGTCCAAAACCAGATTCCCAAAATTATTTCTTCCTGAATCATCATCAGCCATGGTTAGCGTTCAAGGGGTGTGTTTGTGTGTTTTAGGGGAAATTGAATTTATGAGAAACAAGGGAAAAATAATGGATGCGGGATGATATATCAGAGCAATAAATGATCCAACCGTAGAATTGGGTGCAGAAACTGGTGAACAATTTATACATATCCAGAAAGAGAAGAAAAGTAAGGTGGTGGGGATAAGGGTAGGGGGTTGGGGGTGAGACTTAATTCGGAGACATCAATGCATTTTTTGACTATAAATTAAATTCTTTCTAAGTTTCTGCATGTTCTTCATTTATTTATTTCGAATTTTTCTTACTTAGAAGATATCGTTTGAAAAGTGTGGGAGATGAGGATGTGGTATTTAATCGATGAAAGGAAGAGCAAGAGATGGCATTAATAATTGATTGTTACTTCAACTACCCACCCAAGATAAGAAGGGATATTATTTTGATGACTTAAAACTTTTTTGTTTTTTTTTTTTTTTAATGTGTGATAATTTAAATATATTATTGAATGAAATATTTTAAGTTATTATTTAACCGTGTCAAGTAAGTATAGTTTAGTTGATAGCAATTTTAATTAGAGGTTATGAGTTTAACACACACTAAGTTGAACTTTTAATAACTCTTTTTCAATTAATATTTAATAACTCTTTTTTTTTTTTTACTTTTTATTTTATTTATTTATTTATTGACTTTTCACTGGCATTTTTTATCTCATTTTTTTTTATTTTTTAAATATTATTTTAAACTATTTTTATTTCAATTTTATATTTTTTATATTAACTATTTTTAGTCTCAATTTTATATGGATTATTATTATTATTATTATTAAAAAAATATTTTATTTTACAAAACAATTTGAAGAATTTAATTAATTCTTCTATATTTTGAAGGATAAAATATCGACTAATTTTGAAATTCATACAATCTTATTAGTATATATTTGTGTGTACATATATTTAATATTTTTATTTAAAAAAAAAAAAAGGATTTTAGCAAAATAATCCAAGAAACCCTTTTAACATTTAAGAATTTTAATTTTCATCTTTTGATTTTTAAAATGCCTAGTTTTTAATATTTGGTTTTAGGATATGATGAAACGGAAGTTTTATTAGGATAAACTAATTAATCGATTTTGACCTAAATTTATTTATTATATATGCTTTGATCGATGACTCAAGCAATAATTTCCTCAAGAATGTTTTACATTCTTACAAGCCACAATGAAAGGAACCAAATGAATGTTATTAGCTGATGTCACATATGTGTGTATATATATTTATTTATTTATAGTTCTCTACGTGAATAGGGAATATTTTTAAGTGTCTCTAACCTTTCCTATGGTGAAAAGTGTCGTTCTCAAAAAAGACAAAACATGGAGCATTATATGGCCGGATTTGATACTGATTTAATTAAGATATAAACTATGAATCTTTTAGCAAAAATTCTTGTTTCTTTGATTGGAATGTGAATGTCTTGGAAGTTTGCATTTGTAGTGTTTCTCCATTGCAGAAGAAGAAGCAAATTTTTTTTTTTTTTTTTTTTTTTGAATAGAAGAAGAAGCAAATTAATGCTACATGGAGTGAAAATATGATATATATACTCATACACAGATACTCTTTTTTTTTTTTAAAAAAAATTAAACCTAAATAATATACGGTAGATTTTGTGTTATTCCGTCTTACATTAAAAATACTTAAAAATTGATATGATATATGAGACTAAAATTAAGTATAAATTATTAATACAAATATTCTTTTAGTACAATAAAAATAATATTAAATATTTGACTATGAAAGACTTAAACCATCTTCCTTAATTAATTTTGGTATGATATGACATAGAATCATAGGATTCCGAAAATTTTCTGGGCGATTGTGGTTATAACTTGAATCTTGAAAGTATCATCCCTGTCTCCATATATTAGGGAAAGGATAATTTAGACGACTAATCTCAATCTTGTTTTAACCTTTCATTTCCTAATAATAAATTGTTTCAATTGATTTTTAATCTTCACATTTCGATTTTTTCAAATGTTAAAGGATATTCTCAATATAATTTATTTTTTCTTCTTCTGAAAAGTTATTTACTTAGATAATCATAATTATTTAATTTTCTTGTGAGATTTGGATGAATTGTCTTGGGTAGTAGGTGAATCGATCAGCAGCTTTTGCTTGAAAAGAAGGCAACGGAAAACTAATTAGTATTCAATTATAGACCGAAATGTCAAAGGAAATACAAGTCTCTGGAGTTTCATATATTCTTGCAAAGTTTACATTGGACTGTTTGGGCCAAATTTTGCTTAAAAATCCGAGTATGGAAATTTTTTCTCCAGATTTTGCTTCAAAATGGTACTATATATATATATATATATATGTGTGTGTGTGTGTGTGTGTGTGTGTGTGAGAGAGAGAGAGAGAGAGTATACGCGCGCACACATTCAACCCACAAGAGTCACAAAATATATTTTTATCCACCACAATAATTGACTAATTAAAGAAGTAATTTAAACTAATGATACTATTACATTTTTTCCAATAATTGCACTCTTTGGATAATCATAATTGTAGCTGATTACCAGTCTCATCCAATGGCATGACTTTAAATTTACCACCAATTATAGGGTTTTTTGACAAGTTTGAATTTTTTTTTTTTTTAAATATTCTTTTCTTTAAAAAAAAAAAAATAAAACCTTTCATATTCTTTAAAAGTTTTTTAAAATTAAATATTTATGTCTAATGACTTTTCATATTTTTATTATTACCTTTTAATTTTTATTTTTAAAATTTCTTTTGTTATTATAGTTTTTATTAAAAGATACAATTATGATAATATTTAGAGTTTTTTTTCCTCCAAATTATGACCTTTCTCAGAATGTGTACAAAGAGATTAAATTTAAAATTTATAAAATATTTTCTCCTTAATTTATCTTAATATTTTTTTGTTATACTATTTTTTAATTTTTAAATGGTAAAAAGAAAATACATTTTATAATGTATTATATTTTAATATTTTTTTATTTAATTTTTTTGAAAAAATAACAAACATTTATCTATATTATTTATGATATTCTAAAAATATTTTCTTTAATTAATCTTAAATAATTAATTTAAATTTTTACAATTTTTTATCATTATATAGATCTTTTAATTTTTATATATAAATATTTTTTTTTTTATTTCAATGATAATTTTTTAATGTTAAATAACAAAGTTTTATATTATTTTATAATATAGGCATTCACACCTAGGTGCAAGATGTCTACCTAGTATATAACAAATTAAGAAAAATTAATGGTGTAACTGAATTTTAAAATTAGTTGCATTTGGATGGACACCACTTTTTCCAAATCAAATTGACTTTACAATTTTTATATACATTTATTATGCGCGCATAAATATTTATTGAACTTAGAAAATATGGGAACAATAATGTTTTAAGCTACGAAAAAGTCTTTTGAAACATTAGTTTGCATGTACTATAGGTAGGTGGTCACAAAGTCTATTTGAAGGGAAGTCTCCAAAATGACTTTTTGATGATCAAATTAGGGACTGTTAAAGTAGGGTAAGACAAGAAGTAAGAGAATATTCATAGAGAATGTAATGAGAGAGACAAGAGATTTTTTAGGGTTAAAATGATTTAGTCCTTAATTTTCTTCCGTTAGGGTTTGTACCGTAATGCCATGTGGCATGACCCCCTAGCCATTGAGGCTGACAGTATAAAAAAGTGAATAATCATTACCTTCTTCTTTCATGTTTATTCAACATTTAATGATCTCAACCATCAATATTATTCAAGTCACCTTTAAAGAAAAGTGATAATTTCTTTTTATCTAAGTTGACCTTTGCCTGAGAACTCGGTTGAAGAGTTCGGTCGCCTCAAGCACGGGGCAAGGTCAAAGTGGCCTCCCTTAGTTGACGAAGTCTAAAAGCTTCCTTAATAAATAAGGTGTGCTATATATATTAAATATCAAAATATCATTAAATGAGTGCTTATTATTTATTATGTCTTTAAAGAATTATTTCCTTTCATTTATATATATATATATATATATATTATATAATGTGTGAGAGCGAATCAAGGATCAGATTTGATGGCATGAAACGAGGAGTGAATGAAAACAGACATATTTACAGGGTTGGGACAAGGTTTGAAAAATTCTTGAAGCTCTGTACGTATTAAGGGAGAAACAAAGAGTAGTTTATATTGACTTCTAGATCTACTGCTACTGCTGTGCTGAGTAAATGTTTAATCCTATTAATTATTATGGGAATTGGTTGGAAATGTTGGTGTGAAAATAGACACTTAAGGCAATAAACAATTAATTTTCTTTGTCCTGGATATTTCATCATCTATTCACCCAAATAATTAAACAAGTAATTTCACTAGTTTTTACTTATAATTTGCATAGGCATGACGCATAGCAGGGTATTCTTTTGAAAGAATAAGAAAAAAGGAATTGAATTATGCTAATCTTATTTAAATTTGGTTATTTTTGTCATGATACAAATCTACAATACGACTATAAATTTACTATTATTTTAATTTAACTAATATTTTAAGTCGAAAATGAATACCTAATTTCATCTTTATATTTTATAATATAGCCTTACGTATTTACAATATATGAAATTAAGAGTATCATAGTTTTTTGCTTTTGATTGGGTAAAATATCTAATTTTTAGTTGGGGTAAAAATTTATAGGAATAGGGTGGTTACACTAAAACCTGTATTTTTTCCCCCCTTTAAAACGTAAGAAACTATTTTATATAATATTCTTTATAATTATATATATAATCTATCTAATCAATTTTATAAGTATCGTACTTACCATATTTACACACATAATTAAAAAGTTATGTATAAGTTTATATATGTTCCTCTCTAATTTTCTTTCCAAAGATTGATAAAAATCATTATTTATAGTAGAAAACATTAATTAACCTCAATGCGTAAGTGAGTTGGTAAGGAGCTCTCCTGACTTAAGTGAGGAACCAACTCGGCTCGAACGAGGATTAGTCTAAATGTGAATTTGACTTAAAAGTATCATCTCATAGTTTGAGACTCATTTAGGACACCTCGTACCTAAGTAAAAAAAAGAAAAGAAAGAAAGCATTAATTAAGATCAATTAATAGTGTTATGCAAAGTTTAATATAGCTAGAAATTATTATTGTTTCAAAAGGGTTCTTGGTTTAACTCCTTTCAATATATATATATATATATATATATATATATATATATATGGGTTTAACTAATTAATGGGATTCGAACCCTAAATTAATTAATTTATTCTAATTAGAAGAAGAAGAGGTGTAGGAAAGTTGGATGATTGTACTAATTTAAAGATAGTATTAATAATTCAACTCCACAATTTACTGCGCATGCAGTTCCCATTAATATTATTTCAACTCGCATGCAAAAATGTATGTATCTAATTTCAACTATTTATGATGTGTTCATGGATTTTCGTGGTGCTTTCTTAGTCAATTCATATATAATTATATTAATTGTCATCTTAAGTAACTCACTCTCTACCATAAGTACTTCTGTTTACTTTCTTTTGCATGTTTTTCCATACATATACCTCTTATTTTTCAAACGTGTGGGTGTTTGTATAAATATATATATATATATAACTCATTCAATATCAAAAGTGTAAATGAATGTGAACTGATATATAAAATAGATTTTGATAGTTAATTCAATAAGTACAATACTAAATAATTAATCATGAGTGTCATTATACTCATTATTGCAACACACGCCCTTGCAAGCGGAGATCGGAGTCTTATTTTGCGTCATGGTTGATCTTAAATAAGATTTGATTAATTTTAGTTTAGGAAAAAAAATTAGCACTAGCAACAGTTAATACTTTAACATAATTTTATATTTCTATTGGAGTATTCATTTTTTTTTAAAACTTCTTTCAATATTTTTAATTCTCAACATTTTCTTGTCTTTCTCTCATTATTATTATTATTATTGTAAATCATCTCAACTGCACTCGAACTTTTGAAAATTCCGAGTTTTGCACCTGAATTTTTTTTAAACTTTTTTTGCACTCAAACTTTAAAAAGTCCCTTCTTTTGCCGTTCCGTCCAAAAATTCCGTCTGTCTTTAATTTCCATCCATTTTTCGGGGGTATTTTGGTCTTTTCACCTTAGAAATATATATTAAAAATTTGTAATTTTTATTTAAGGGTATTTTTGTCTTTTCACCTTAGATATATTTTATTATGGAAAATTTGAAAATTCTTGCCGCTGATGAGAGTCGAACCCACTTCCTCGTGAGGACGCGGCGTTTAACTACAAATCATTGTTTGCTAATTTTTTACATAATTTAAATATATACTTAACCTCTTCACTTCACTTTTTTCCCAAAATGGATTTCTTGTTTTTATCATTCTATTTCTTCTTCTCCTCTTCATCTTCCTCTTCCTCCTCTTCAACACCACCTTCCACCATCAAAAGAACAGCTCCCGAGCAGTCATAAGTAACAACAGCTTCTACACCAGTGGATTGGAATAGCTCTCGGGCATCTCTAGATGAGTGATTAAAGTTTTTACCATAAACTGCAATCTACACACCAAAAGGATAAACAAAATTGTCCATGCAAAATTGATGAAAATAACCTTTAATGCCTAATGCACCCAATATCATGGCATTTCGGAGTCAGAGCACCCAGAGCACTCTTCCCTATTTTCTTCCTACTCCTCCCACCCAAAAGAAATGAGGGGGAAAAATAGAACTAATTAAAAAGAAATTGTACAATTTTCTTCCGATCAAAGCCTATATTCCATTTTGTTTTGTATTTTTATTATGGAAAATATAATAAAGCAAATCTATAAAGAAAAATTTGGTGAAAGACATGAAATTTACAACCAAACTTAAGAGGATGAAGATGGTGGGAGGTGGTGTTGAGGAGGAGGAAGAGGAAGAGGAAGAGGAGAAGAAGAAATAGAATGATAAAAACAAGAAACCCATTTTGGGAAATTATGAAGTGGAGAAGTTAAATATATATTTAAATTATGTAAAAAATTAGCAAACAATGATCTGTAGCTCAGCGGTTAAACGTCGTGTCCTCATGCGTGAGGACGCGGGTTTGACTCTCATCAGCGGTAAGAACTTTCAAATTTTCCATAATAAAATATATCCAAGGTGAAAAGACCAAAATACCCCGAAAAATGGACAAAAGGTGAAAAAAAAAATTCAGGTGCAAAATTCAGAATTTTAAAAAGTTGGAGTGCGAGATGGGATGATTTACCCTTATTATTATTACTACTACTACTATTACCATTATTGATTTATAATAAATTAATAATATTTTTTAATTAATGTTTACTACTTCTTCATTATTTGTACTAATTAAGTCACATTATTCGATTACCAATAATAAATATATTTGATTCTATTTCATTATCAATTCTTCTTTTTTTAAAATTTTTCACAATATTTTTTATTTGTCATTTTTTAGAAAAAATTATAAATAAAAATTAAACAATAAAAATTTTAACTAAGTGACAATCTTAAAAAATAGGAAAAAAAAATAGAAACTACAAAAATATAAAATGAGAGGAAGACAAACCAATATCAATCTATATATATAAAAAAAAAAGACACAAAAACAAAAACAAAATAGTTATATTTTATAAAAATAAAAAGGATAAAAATTTTCTCCGATTTAATACCTTTTTTGCTTTTAGATTTGAAATGGAGAAGATAATTTCTTCTTTAATATTGAATAATGTATTTAAAGACTTGATTTTGGAACATCATGCTAATATATTTTCGTTTTCTTATTCAAAATTTGATATAAAATATACTTAATAATTAGAAGAATCAAGAGAGAAAGAATTTTTAATGTAAAATATAACTTTTTAAATAGGTCTATTTTCAATAAATAGCAATCATAACTCTAGATAATAATTAATCTTTTAAAAATTAAAAACTAATTAATAATAAATTATAAAGATTTTTAAAATTTAAAAATAAATATATTTTATTAACTTTTAATATTTTATTTTTAAAAATTTTGAAGTTTGAGATTAAAAAAATAAATAAAAATAAAAATAAATTGGGGCCCTTTCGATGTGGTAAGCGACAGCCTAATTTTCCTAGGCTCTACAAGCCGAGATTATATATAGAAAATTCAAATTTAATCTTGTGTTTTTCACACGGGTTCACATTCCTCCTATGACCATTAATATATATATATATATATATATATATATATATATATATATATAATATATTAATATATATATATATATATATATATATTCTTAAAGTTGAGATAAGAATAAAACAAAAATGAGGTCTGTAAATGATCCCATCCCAAGATTCATGGATTTCAAGTAACTTTTTAACTTTGTCAAGTGGCCGGCAAGCAAGGACCCTTGTGACTCTACTCCTTTTTTGATTTTTTTGACTACTTTTAATCTTCTCTTTCACAATTTTCTTAAGGAAGTTTCCTTTCTTTTAAATAAATAAATCAATAAAATTATACATTATATAAAAATTAGAAGAAATGTTTAAATATAAAAATTATTTTAAAATTTTTAAAAACTTACAAAAATTAAATATAATATTTATGTTTTAAATTGTAATAATATAATAATCTAAAATCTATATCTCAATGATTATTTTTAAATATATGTATATATATAATGTGGCACTCAATTAAAATTAAATGGTCCAACCATGAATCATTTGATCATTGTCTAACATTAAACCAAATTATCACTTTATATTATTTAATTAGTGGATTGGAGCTCATGATTTTCCATTGCTATAAGACTAATATCAATTAAGATAGGCCTTTTTTTTCCATAAATTTTCCATGTTTAAACCAATACAAAATTGTTTCTAAAATGAATTAAACTTAACATTTTTTACTTGACAAATAAAATAGAAGTACATTACTTAAGAAGCCACAACATGCTATTTTCTCGATATAAATACTTATTTTAAGGAACTTACTCGATTCAAATGAAGATTAATCTAATATAAATATATTTTAAAACGTCACCAATGATTTTTTATTTTTTGGTAAGAAAGAGAGAAGTTCTTTTATTAGAGAATGAAAGAAACCGACGTTACATAGTTGTCTCATAGAGACTAAAGTAATCACTACGTAATTCTCTATGATACAAAGTACTAATAAGATTTTTATTACGTTACCAATGATTAAATCATTCTTTCTTTTTTTATAAAGATGATTAAGTCTTTCAAAACACCTCTTGCGTGTGCCATAAGCAAGAAAAATGGTCCATTAGTTTTGGGCCTCATGATTATAAATCAGAATAAACCATCTCAGCTATGTGTGTCTTGATCTTAAAGTTCAATAGAATAGTTAGAGTTACCCGTTCGAAAGGTTTCGAGTTCAAACCTTATCTATGAAGAGACAAGTGTAGAGAGAACTTTCTCAATAAAGGTCCGACATGGCTAAATTCCAGTTTAATTAGAGTCCAAATTGGCTATTAGACATGAATAAATTACTAAAAAAAAAACTAGCATAGGAATTTAGGCTATACAAGTTTATATATATCTTTTCACCAAAAAAAAAAAAATAGTGTACCTTTTTGCTTTTTTTTTTATCATTATCGGCTAATTTCAGAAAAATTTATGAGAAAAGACTTTAATACTACAACACATGAGTAAAATACAACATAAGATCATCTTTTTTTTGCTTTTTGCTTATCGCATGGATGTCCTGGGTGGGTCCCGTCATTGAGGGGGCACCTTTAAGTCATTCCACGCCTAGACTAATCTCGCTCGCTGATTTGTAGGCACTTCATTGAGTGGGACAGCTGGCCAGAGGATTTAACATTTTTTCATACCCAAGCCAAGATTTGAAACATGTATTATTGGTTAAGGGAGGAGGAGTCTCTACCTCTCCACCACATGTCTTTGGTTAACACAAGATCATCTTTACTATGAATTCAACTCAAAAACTCTTACTTGACAAATCAAGTAGAAATTCCTAAACAAATAGAATCATAATAACTATATTACCTTGATTTCATATTAGTATAGCTCTTACCCTAGAATGAATGCACAAATCAAGAAACGGTATAAAATAAAAAAAAAAAAAATTGGGACTCAAAATTCCATTTCAAAAAAATTGCAGTTAGTGTCAGACTTTTAAAAACACTTTTTTAAAATCTTTCTTTATGGACGAAATTATATTTGAAATATTATTACAAAATTAAAAAAGAAAAAAAAAAGGTCAAACTCTACTACAAGTTATTGGCAAGTATCATAGGCCTTGATCAAATCAATTTTAATTCATATAGCCCATCTTTTCCTTTTTTATGTTCATAAAGTGCATAATTTTATGGTTAATAATGATATTATCTCGGATTGAATGATTTGGGATAAAGATCGATTAGTTAGAATGAATTATATCCTTGAAGATAGAACATATACCATCAACTATGTGTTATAATTTTGAAGGAGATATTGTAAGGTCAATTGTCCTATATTGATCTATTTTGATAGCACTATTTGACTTTGCAATGAGGGCAAGATAAGTATTATTAAGGGCTTTGTGCAGACAACCCATTTCACAAAAAAAAAAAAAAAATAAAAATTATGGATTGCATCTCCTAATGTATTCTAGTAGTGTTTATAGAACAAAACACTCATGCCATTAGGTCAAGGGCTCTTGAAATTATCCATGGCGAAAAGTGCTCTACAAATTTCTACTTGACCAAGAACAACCGTGAGAATTTGGTTTGTTACCTAAGTGATAATAGGAGGGATTAGACCATGCAAATCCACGGGGCCTAGGTTGCACACTTGTGAAAATGTTAGAAAAATATTATTTAAAATATTTTTCAATAAGTGTGCAATTAGTTATCTATTGATTTTGAGAATTGAGAATTTGAAGAATACAATTATACTTTTTTGTGTATAATATTAATGAAGGCGTGAAAGAAATGGGTGTTGCCATCACCTTCTTTCATCCAACAAGTTTTTTCCTTGTCTCTCCAAAGATATTCTTCTCTACTAAGTAGCTCGTCTAAATCTCATTGAATAGCTTGTTCAAGCTAATGATTATCAAAATCGAGAATTGAGATTGAATCCCATTGATCATGGACTTGAGTGATTTAAATTTAAAATGGAGATTGCCAAAAGAAGCTTTGAGGGCTATTTTGGTGTTTTTATCCTAGACAACAACGAATTACTTCTACTCCAAGCATTTGCTTTTATCTAGATGGTATTTGGGTGGAGAGTTCACATTGTTCATTTTTTATAAAGAAAAAATGATATGGGAAGGGGGTTGAGAGGGGGGTTTGTGATCAAAATGTATGGTTGGTAAGTGAGAAACAATAGCTTGTGGAAATTGGAGCTTCCATTGTGCATTGGAAAAACCTCTCTCTTGGATGTTGGCTTTACCTTTTATTTTATTGCTCCAAGTGTAGAGAGTCCCATCAAAACCCATGTCAATAAATCAATTCCCATCATATCGATCATGTTTCTAAATTCATCTATGCTGCAAGAAGCCATTGCTCTCCAATTTTATCCATACTGGATAAGATCAAATTGAAGTCCCTTACTAGCATCCGAGGGCCATCGAATCCCTCACAAATAGAGAGTACTTCAAGCTAGCAGTTTCAGAAAATTGAACGAGCAGTAGGGGTGGTAGGAAGGCCATAATATAGTAGTATGAATTACCAAGGACAATCGGGGGGTTGTCAAAAACCATAGAGTTAATAAAAAGTTCATTCGAGACCAAAACTTTCATATCAACAGAATTGTTCCAAAGCAAGAAGTAAACTGCATACTTTGCCTTTGGACAAAACACACTCAAACATACTTCATCAATTTCTTGATTTTTAATTTTTTTCCAAACTACAACATTTGATTTTAGATAAAAAAGATTGCATTTGGTCAATGAGAGAGAGAGTACTAAGTCTCTTAAATATCAAACTGTTATGGGGTGATCCATCCCATGACAGTTCCAAACTATTGCAATTATATATGATGGGGTTGGGAGCAAATTGTAACTCGCCTCCTTAGCCCTAATCATTGAGATATCCTTAGTGTTGCTTTGAAATAGTTCTTCAATTGTAATCTTATTCTATCAATTTTCATTTGTTTTCCTTACTTGTGTTTTATATGAATTAGTATACATCATACGTACAAAAGACACTCTCTCTAGTGTGATGATCAACTCATATGCAATCATAAGAGGCAAGCATACTTTCTTTTTGTCATCTACAAGAATGATGTGAAGCTTGGAATATTACCACCTCTCCCGAATGCTTTCTCTTTCTTTTTAATTTGTAAATTTTTAGAGATAGGCTTCCTTAATTTGGGTAAAAGGTCTTTCATGAATGTTGTTAAGTGGTGATGAGTGCGTTGGATTTAGCACAAGGATGGCCATATTAGATTCAGTGTTGGTCAAAAAGGTCTAGCTGAGGTTTTGGGAATGTTCATCATCAGGTGTAAACCTGGTGTAGGGATTGTAGTTGGGACAACAGAAGGTATAGGATTTTTCTTGGGTTGGGGTTTTGTAGGGTACGTATGAGGTGGGCCCAAAGGGATAATTTACATGGTATTGGTCAGGTCGGGGTTCATTTTGGGTGATTGAGGAGGGGGTGTTGGGTTGGCAGGGAGGGTGGTTTTTTGAACAAATTTGAAATATTCTATAAAAGAAAAAGTCTATCCGGTTTTGTGTAACTTCCTTAATTTCTAATGAAATTAACCCGGTTTCAGACCCAAAAAAAAATAGTCATCAAGAAAAGGAGACTTTAGGAGAGGAGGAAGCTTTTATGCAAATTACCTATATTCTTGAGTTTGCTCATTTTCTAATCTCACATTGGATTAGGAAGGAAAAGAAGAAGTAGGTTTCTTTTATAAAAAGGGGGTGAACCGAACCTCCTTAAGTTAAGTGCATCATTAGGTGTCTTGCGCACCATTGAGTGTCCTGTATCCAAAGAAAAGAATTTTAGGAAATGGTTATCCCTAACTCTAGTTAAAATGTCCTTGAGGTGAGAGTAAAAGTTATTCATTTATAATTCTTTGTAGATTTCTTAGGGTTAGGTGTGAGAAGGGAAATTGTGTGATTGTAACTATATTTCTCATAGTGAATTTTTTTCTTTGGTCTTGGAAGTTTTCCACATTAATTCGGTGTGTTGTTATTTTCTCCATGTTTGTCTTTCTTAAATTAATGTTGGGAAGGAATTTCAATGTTTAAATTCCTAACACCTAAATGTGTTAGTCACTATGTTGTACTTCTTCGATACCTTTGCATTATTGTGGTGAGTTTTTCTAGGGGGGGATTGTATTCTCATAGTTCTCAATCTTTTTGGTTCCATGTGTTTCAATTTTTTGCACTTCTACTAGAGTTAAAAGTAGAATAACTGCAAGAGAGAGGAAGTAGCTAGATTGAGTGGAGCAAAACCATTTTCGGCAATTTACATACAATAAAAATTATTATCCTTGACCCAATCCCTCCAAATAATTTTGAAGTAGCCAGCTTTATATTTTGGATGTTCAAATATTCTCTTTTCATCCTTTTTCTTTTCTCTTTTTACCCTTTGCTTTTTTTTCTTTTTTTTTTTAAAATTTACTATCTAAAAATAAATAAATAAAACAAATAACTCTCACACAGCTGTTTCAATAACGTTCACCTGCTCAGGATTTTTATTTAGACGAGAAACTAATAAAAGCTTCGGACCCAAACCTGCAATAAATTCGACCGTTGCCACCCGAACCTAATTTCAAAATTAAACCTCAAAAACACAACTACTTTACTTCCCTCCCTGCACTGAAATTGTTCCAAGTGACATTCCCCCTCTTATTTTCTCCCGAGAAAATCCTTAGAAATGGTGTCAAAGGTTATTAAGAGAACTCCAACTAAGTCCATAAAAAATCACCGCCAGCGTCAGTATCAACGTCGGGGTCGTAAGTCCCCCACCAAGAATGTCTCCGCCGCAGCTTCCCTGGTGGTTGCTTCCATCAACAAGTCAATCTACAGTTGCCACCGCCGTCTTATCAAGATATTTTCTAAATTAGCTCGGATTGCCACACCAAAGAAGACCCCAAGGAAGAAAAAAGGGTATCAGATCCTCGAAAAGAAGAATGATCAGGAGGAATCTGGTAACTCTGACCTCAGAAGAGCGCTGTTCAGAGAGAGAACTCCTCTGCCACCGTTGCTTTCCCCGAAGAAGAAGACCGTGTTTCTTGATCTGGACGAGACTCTGGTGCATTCCAAGGCGAACCCACCACCGGAAAAGTATGATTTCGTAGTTAAGCCAATGATAGACGGGGAGAAAGTTGAATTCTTTGTGTTGAAAAGGCCATTTGTGGATGAACTGCTTGAGTCTCTCAGCAAGGATTTTGAGATTGTCGTGTTCACTGCCGGAATCGAGGAATATGCTTCTCAGGTACTCGATAGACTTGACAGTAAAGCCGTCATTTCCCACCGGTTGTACCGTGATTCTTGCAGAGAAGTGGATGGGAAATTTGTCAAGGATTTGTCTGAATTAGGAAGAGAAATGAGCAGGGTAGTCATTGTGGATGACAATCCAAATTCGTATGTTTTTCAGCCCCAAAATGCCATTCCAATTATCCCCTTCGTAGATGACCTTGAAGATGTGGAGCTCAAAAGACTGATCAATTTCTTTAAACAGCTTGATGGTGTTGATGACACGAGGGATGCTGTAAAGGTCTATGCATCATCATCATCTGAGGAGGAGGTGAAAGTGAAATAGTAATAACAATAACAAACTACAAATTGATTTTTTTTTTTCCTTATGGTTGGTTTTCCAGATCTTAGGGTTACAATGTTGAACAAATTGTGTTCAATATGCATTCAAGAATTTATATAGTTGATATTTTCAGATTGATCAAATTTACTTGGATCTCAAATGCCAAAAAGGTCAAGATATCTGTTCATTACTTTCATGATTCTTCTCTAATTTGAAATGAATTTTAGAACAATTTTTTCTTTAAAAATTGGCACAGATTTCTTCTCATTATATTATTTCATGATTTATGTAAAACTTTGTCCCCGACCATTCCTTGTAGTTTCAGACAAATGATTTGGGGATAAATTTTGAGACACTTTACACCATCGTAATCTTATTATTCAAATACTCGAGCGGGGTTCAATTAATCAATTCACTCACATTTACTTCCGATTCAGAATAACATGCCCAGGTATTTTTGCACCGTTTTGCTGTATCAGGGATTTCAACTCATCAAACTTAACCATGTTTTACTATCATTATATGAATTTGAAAATAGAGATTCAATTAACTAATGAAGATGATAAGTTAAAAAAATAAAAATAAAAAAAAAAGAAAAAAAAAAGAAAAACAACACACACAGTGGCAGCAATGAAGTAACAAAAAAAAAAAAAAAAAAATGATAAAAATTGCTGGAAACTCACCAGCTGCTTACAATCAAACCCAAAAATACAGAAACAATTTCTATCAATCGCAAGTAAAGACTTGGGAGGGAAGTCGCCAAGCTTCGGATTTGGAGAAACACAAATCATCAATTGACTCGCTTCGGCACCATTTGCATCTGGAGTTGATTAAGCATTCGGATTTCGACGCAATACGACCGCAATCAACTTTACCTTGATTGGTATTCAACAGCGGTTTCCGAATCGAAGCTTTGGCTGAGGAAGACGTCGTGGAGGTTGCAATGGCGGCGGCGGTTGTAGATATGGGTTCGAAGAGGAGTATAAGAAGAAGCAGAAGAGAAAAGAAGTAGAAGAATGAACCAAGTTTGCTAGCAGAGATCATTGCTCACAAGTTTTTTTGGATGGAGAAGAAGAGCGAGAGCTGGATCGGGATTTACGGATTGCAGAGAAGATCTGTGGACCTTTTGTCTTTCTGGTAAAATGAATTATTTCTAAGGCGAAGAGGGGATGAATATGAAGGGAAAAAAAAAAAAAAAAAAAAAAAAAAAAAAAAAATTTGGCCTATGCAGGTTTCGAACCTGCGACCTTCGCGTTATTAGCACGACGCTCTAACCAACTGAGCTAATAGGCCATTTATGAACAAAAGTGGATTTATATAATATTTATTTAAAATAATTATGTGATTAATTTAGAAAAATAAGCTATAAAAAATAAATACGTGACAAATTTAAAAAGGAGGAAAGAGTAATTTTACTATTAAAGGTTGTCAAATTTATTATAAATATAAAATTTTATTTATCAAGATATTCGTTAAATTATTTATATTTTAAATTTGAAAAAAAAATTACTTATAAGAAAAATGTAGGAGGGTTTTTTAAATATATATATATATAAAAATTATAATGTCGTTTTGAATTAAAATGATAGGATATATTCAGTAATAGAAGAAATATAAGATTTAGTAACTCCTAATATGATTGGTGAGAATTGTTTTTCAAATACAAATTATGGGTTCCAAATTCGAATATAGCCAATAGTATATGGAATTTATTGTAAATCACGAAAAATGTGGGAGCTTTTTATTATAATTAATTCTCCAACTCAAATATTAGCATACATATTATTGTCCACAAAACCACGCAAATAGTTCTCAAGAACGGAAATCACAATTAACACGTTTGCGCTTTTATGCCTTGGGGTGGTGTTTGATGATTTTTGCGAATCAAAGAAATCTTAATCCAACACGATCGAAGCGCAGAGATTAGATTATTAAACCCAGTTGATTCTAGGATTCTAAAATCCCTTTCCTGAATTGGTAATTTCTTCTTACGAATCCTTAATTTTAGGGTGTTATGGTTTCTGGGGTTTTCTTTTCTTTTTCGTTGTTGTCTTTTTTTTTTTTTTCCTCTCTTTTGTGTTATGTTTCTGCCATGTAAAATCTTGATAGTTTGTCACTGCCTGAATTTTCTTGGTATTATTCATGGTTTATTTATCTGTGGAGCTTTTCTTTAGAGTCAAGATTGGTGCTTTTTCTTCAAGTAGGTTAAAATCTTTGTGGAAAGCTCCATGATTATCGCATATATGCTGGAATTTTTTTAAATCGCTAATTTCGATGTTTCCTTTGAAGGGAATTATTTAGTACTTTCATATTCCTTTCAGTTTGTGAAGTCTAGTTCAGAAAGTTGTTTAGTTATGAATATTGAGCAACATTAATTAGTTTGACTGTAAAAATGTATAATCTTTGAATGGAACTTACGGGCCTTCGCTAGTGGAATTGGGATTTCTAAATGGAGATCTTTAGAACATGGGTAAACAGTGCAATTGGTTTATTTTATTTTATTAGGAAGGAAAACACACTATCTTGAGGCAAGCTGGTGTTATCAGTCGTGATGGTTGCTTTGTAATAAGTAAGAACTAAGATGGGGTCTTGAAATATGCTGCTGAATGATGATTCCTTCTATTTGTGACTGATTAAATCACTAAGATTGTTTTCAGATGTATGTTCATTGGACTGCTAGATATCATACTTCCTCTTTATCTTATTTAACTCATTGCCTAATCTAATATCATATCTGGTGAAAAATTATTAGTTGATACTAGTGTAATCAAATGTAATTTTTTACTTGGTATCACTCTGCATTATTCTCCTGTATTTTGTCCTTGCATATTACTCTCTACTAATATACATGTAAAATATTTCTTGAATGGTGGATCTCATTTTCCCATTTTTATTCTAATGTAGGATTTATTATAAGAGAGTTTAGAAGTGTAAGAACTGGGTGATCCAAAATCTACGCTGAAAGCTTGATTCAGCAAATGTCCGACCGTGACACATTTGCTGCAATGTCACCCAGTTGTACAACTGAGCATGATCCTGGAATGGAACATTCCATGAGTACAGAATTGCCTGAAACTGAAGAATGTGTTGCTAAATTATTACTTCAAGATACAAATGGGGAGAGTGATAAAAATAACAGTCTCGAAGAGAATAAAGGTAAACTTGAAAAATCTATACTCAACTCACAGAGAGTAGCAATAGACCAGACTCTAAAGATGAATAAGCTCACTGAGTCTCTTTTAGCTCAACTCCCAAAGGAGAAGAATATTAAGAATGAAGATTCCATGTCTCAGCAAATGATGCACAAGAATGAGAGTGATCCTGACTATCCTCAATACGTAGGGTTGGATATTGGCAAGAAAAGCAATTTCTTTTATCCACAAATATATGAATCAGAAAATTTGAGTAAAACTTCACCTAATCCAGGAATACAGAGTGATCAGAGGATAGACTCTGATACATCCTGTAAGAAGGATGGAAAGTACTTTTATTATGACAAACCACTTTATGAAGACACGGGTTACTGGATTCCTGTTTCTGTCCCACCAATGTCAGAAAGTGAGCATGAGGAATGGACCAAGGGCTTTTGCTCAAATGGTGGATACATTCCTGAAGGAGATATAGGTTGGAATCAGTTGAACGGAGAAGACAAGGAATTGACCATGTGGGACATTGTGGTGGAAATGTTACTTGCAGCTCGAGGTAAAGTGAATGCCTTAGCTACTGGCGATATTCATACAATGTCATGGGTATCTGAGCACCTAATAGAGCAAGCTTGGAGGGAGATGGCTCAGACTCTTACAGAAGCTAATTTTGGTAACACCCAAGAGATCCTTGAGTCAGGACCGCCAAAATGGCTGCCTGATAGTGCTGCTAATACTTGCATGCTCTGCAATGCGCGTTTTCATCCAATCCTGTGCACCAGGCATCATTGCCGATATTGTGGAGGTATATTTTGTGGGGATTGCAGTAAAGGAAGGAGCTTGCTACCTGTAAAGTTCCGAGCTGGGGATCCACAACGTGTATGTGATGTTTGTTGTGTGCGTCTTCAGTCTGTTCAGCCATACTTGATGGATCAAGTAAGCCGTGCTGCACAGTTGCCTACACAAGATCTTACTGACCTCAGTACTTTAAGATCTTGGGTAAATTTTCCATGGGGTCAGTCAATGGAGTATGAGATATATAAGGCTGCCAATACTATTCGGGGTTATAATAAGGTATGATATGTTCTCATGTTGTTACTTCAATAGAAGAGAAATCTCAACATCTTCTCATAAATTTAAATTCATTTTTTAAATCAAGGGAGTATGTTTCTGCTCTTTTGGCCTTTGGACATATAGGGAACTAATATGAATGCATGCATCTGTCATGGCCTAGGTTGGGTCCTTGATACCTGAGAAGAAAATTCCAGAAGCAATTCTACGACATGCGAAAGGCCTTGCAATTCTTAGTGTGGTTAAAGTAGGAATGATGGTTACATACAAGATTGGGACTGGATTGGTGATTGCCCGCAGGGAAGATGGCACATGGTCTCCACCATCTGCAATTTCTTCTTTCGGTGTAGGTTGGGGTGCTCAGGTCAGTGTTCCTCCATCTTTTATCTACTTCTTTATTACATTAGAAGAATATTTGTTGTCCATTGTGAGTTTCTTGATATTTGCTGCTCAAGTCATGAGAAATTTATTGAATCATCATTCTAATATAATAAATTTCATCTAGATATTTTTAAATAAAATTCTCACTGGAATATCCACCTTCATTATATGTTCAGGCTGGGGGAGAGTTGACCGATTTCATAATAGTGTTGAGAACTATTGAAGCTGTCAAGACTTTCAGTGGTGATGCACATCTATCAGTTGGAGCTGGTCTTAGTGCTGCGTTTGGAATTGTTGGACGAACTGCAGAGGCTGACCTAAGAGCTGGTGCTGCTGGCTATGCTGCTTGTTACTCTTATAGCTGCAGTAAAGGTAATAATTATTTCCTCCATGGACCAATTCTTTTCACGAGATTGCTAAATCATGACTTCTAATGAAACTAATAAATACTTCAGCATTGTCCTTTTTCTCCCTTCTAAATGAGTTAGCATTTGAGGTAACCACTATCATGTTGTGCATGTATGGAATGAACGTATTATTTTCACCATAACGTGGTCCAAACAGAGTTTAGAGAGTAGCCATTAGGAGATCCCTGTCCCTTCTGGTTGATTCCAGAAACCAATTATTCTATATTGTTGTTTGTTTGTTTGATTGACACTTCTTCCATTACATTGAGCAACTGCGATTAGCATTATGTTCTTTTACATGCAAAACAATTAATTATCCTGACCATTAGAAGGAAAAAGCCTTAGTAGGATGATTTAATGGTTTGATAGATCAAGGAGCCGCAGGGTTGTAGATGCAAAGATAGAATTCTTTTAGAGGTTGATGCTAGGAAACTCTCACAAATATGGTCATTTACTGTACGTACTATAGGTGCATTTGTTGGATGTTCCTTGGAAGGGAGCATCGTTACCACCCGTGCCCAAGAAAATAGTAGATTCTATGGGAGCCAGTCAATAACTTCATCACACATTCTTCTTGGGTCGTTGCCACGGCCACCTGCTGCAGCTGTTCTCTACAAGGCATTGGGAGATTTATACCGGAAGCTTTGATTGGAACTCCGATTCCAAGAATGTATAGTTTCTTTATATCTTTGTGAGACTAAAGTTAAAATGTCTGTGAATTTCAATTCCATTCTCTTT
Organism: Cynanchum wilfordii; assembly: GCA_025388415.1. Classification (NCBI taxonomy): domain Eukaryota; kingdom Viridiplantae; phylum Streptophyta; class Magnoliopsida; order Gentianales; family Apocynaceae; genus Cynanchum; species Cynanchum wilfordii. The sequence goes on along the minus strand of JAHSUH010000792.1, from coordinate 130,454 downwards.
CAGGATGATATATTATCTGTCTGCTCTATGCTGTGTACATATAGTCCAACCAATTCTGTACAGTGGCAATTTGATGAAAGAAGTGTTGGGATAATTTTTCCAATAAACTTTAGTTGCTTGAATAGAAAAAAAATACAAAATTTATTTGTTCCATTTACTGTTGCATGTGTGTAAATGATTGACTTTGTGGCAATTGCCCAATTATTTAAAAATAGGGAGAGTATTATATTGGAAACTTCAGATTCTACAGTGGCAGTTAAAACAGCAGTATCGCTTCCGGTTTTGTATAATGGGATTTGCCACCTTGTTTAATATACCAATTTTTCATTCCCAGCTTGTATGAAGAATCCCTTGAGTTCAGAAGAGAAAGAACTGTTATCTCTAAGTGAAGCTAAATTTGGTAAAACTGTAAACTTCTTGTGATAGGGGAAAGAACCTAAAGAATAAATAAATATCAATAGACAAGTGAAAATTTTGGAAGGTTGAAAATGTCCCCCTTTTTTGCTCCGTATTATCTAGCTTTTGGTTTGTCAAGAAGGGGAAAAAAAATAAAATAAATAAGCAAAATGAAGCAAAGAACAACAATTGCTCCTACTATTCTCCAGTATTATGAACCTCAATGGGTTCACCAACCAGAATACCTTCTTCACAAGTATCAGCACAAATAAGTCACTACTTGATGATCTTTGTACAAATAATGACAACAGTTGATACAAATTTAATGCCAATGGATACTCTCTCCCTTTGGAACTTCTATCTGCAGAGATGAAAAAACCAGATTATGATCAACTTAGTTTCAAGACATGAAAAACCTGCTATCTTTGAAAAGAAGTTTTACCAAATTACCTGGTGCTAGGGTTCCCTAGGGTGAGCTCAAGATCATCAGGTATACATTCTTCATGGATTCTCTCTCCTTCCCAGGGTTTGACTAATCCTTTGGCATTACTGCCAAATGCAAACTCGGCAGACATAGCATCTGTCATTGGGACGTCAGCAGTATGATCAAACCCTGCTGCAATTGCTGGTGAGCATGTCCCACTCTGACCCGGAGTCCACATTCGGGAACCTCCATTTGAGAATGGCTCTTTGCTGCCAAATGGATTTGGTGCAACTAAACTGAAAGTAGGGGATGAAGGCCCATCTTGGGGAGTTTGAACACCAGAGAGCCACCCTGAATCAGGGGGAGTTTGGCGACCAGGACTTGGTGGAGTTGAAGATGGTAAGAAAGCATACTGCAGGCTTGCCCAGGCTGAACCAGCTTTGTCATTCCAGTTATCCTGCATCCGTGGAGTGCGAGCTGTAGGAGAGCTCAAAGGTGGGGTGACTGGAGCACTAATAGAGCCACCGGGAATGTACAGATGGTGGGGAAGCTTGGACGAAGCTGATGAAGAGCTAGATGATAGATTTTTAAGCCAAGGAATTAGGGAGTTGGCATCAGCTGCATTATTCACATATTGAGCTGAAACTGGACTTGGGAAGGAAGAAGAAGAAGGGCTCGGATTATAAGAAGCAATGGGGCTTGGTTGGTACGAGGAGCAAGGGCTTACTGACGTTGAAGGTCCAACAATGTCCATACGCTCTGCAGGTTTGCATCCCTGCAGGGAGAAGAGTGATCAGGAAACAAAAGAGTGGAAGAGTACGTGATATATGTACCAGTTAGTTCAAGAGGTACCAGTTCAATTACATACTTCTTTACTCTTAAGAAAAATTTCTATCTTATGGCTCCAGCAGCTCCACAGTTTAAAGCAGATTTTCTTAGAAACTCAACTAAATACATCACAGTGTACTCCAAAGATCTAAGGCATAACCACAACATTTCAATAAACATAAAAGGGGTTGCTGCTGAAAAACGAGGGACACGAGTAAACAATAATTGCTGAACCACTACAACTCTAAAGAAATTGCAATTCTCGCTAAATGCTTCTAGTGATTGAGTTCTTGACTCCATTTATTTGGAGACCGGAATCAGTGCAACCAAAATTCGTTACTCATATATCATGAAGCTTCTATCTATCAAGCAATCAAATTGATCCAAATAAAGTGTGCATCACTAGAAAGAAGGAGATCAGTTAAAGATCAGGAAACTGAAATAAAGTGTGCATTTAAACCGTTTGATGCAACATTTCAAGAGTTTAAAACAGTCAATGAAACCGAAACACAGACAGGGCCTCAGATTGACTAACAGCTAGATGCTCCCTAACATTTCCTTGCCCACTTCCTTGTATTACAATACTGAAATTCCTTTCTTCCTGCTACATATTGTGTGTTTTCCATATACAGCATAAAACTTTAATGACTAATATATTCAAGAAAGAGCTTGGCAGCAGAAAGAAATACAAGGAGAATAAGTGTGTGTGTGTCAATATATATAGTAATAAAGGAAGAAATAATTAGGTTTTTAATGAATAAAATGTTCTGAACAGTTATGCTTCGCACTTGTTGCATTGGGAAAGATCCAACAAATAGGTTAACATATTTTATCGTTTGTCATAGAACAGGTCTATTATCTTCACGAAGTAACTAAGTGTTACCAGTATTTTCAAACCCAACCTCAGAAATTAAGCACAGAATTCAAAATTGTGCTTCATTAAGAATTCGCCAATGTCATGCTCTCAAAAACTTCATTTCAAGAAATGAAAAATTGGGTTTTCCTCTCCATTTTGGCCATCTACACACTTCTACTCAACAGAAAATTCAAGTAACTAGAATTACTATCCATATATAGATGACAAAGGAACTCAGTAAGCTCCAAAAGAGTGAGGGAGGAAACAAAGAAAAAAACACATACAGGAGGTATAGGAAGCCCAGCAGCATAAAAAGACCAGGTATTTATGTATTAGTACATCATATTCGAACTAAAGGTATTGAAAGAGGAATGGATACAGACAAATCACCATCAAGGCAATGTCAACAGCACGATTACACTATTGCCACGGGGACAAATCACAATAACTACACAGCCATAACCAACCCATGTACAGCTAGCTACTCATCCACAGGTCCATTCAATTACTATAAACCATTTTGACCCTATAATGAAAAAACCCACATGCTGCCTCGTGAAAACATCACTGAACAGTGAACAGCTATATAAAATCCAAAGATTTGATATCTACTTTCACCAAATATTTTAATCATCAAACACATGTAATACTGCTTCATTTCCTCTGTTAGCTAATCCCAAAACACGAATAGTAGTAAACAACAAAGGCCCACAAATAAACAATCAACATATCCAATCTCCACCGAAAAAACCCAACCAGCAGATACTTCATTTGAGTGGGGAAAACAAAAAACACTATTAACTAACCCCACCAATCAAGGACAAAATAAAAACTTATTTACTCTTTTTAAAATTAAAGAAAATAATTAAAAATAAGAAATAAACGTAGTTGTACTCTCTTTCTTGTTAGGTTGTACCTCATCATTTAATGCCATCAGATTATTCAGAGGTGACAGTGACATCAACTATGTAGACTGTAAAAAAGAAAAACTTTAGAAAAAAAATAGTGAAATCTTATTCTTAGATCTAAGCAGGCCAGGCAAGTACCATCAGAGACTGAGAGAAACACAAGAGATGACTGGAGCTAAAATGACCGAACTGCCCATCTTAATTGACCTCGAATTCCAAGCAAGAAAGAGAAACTATGATGGAGTAATGAGAGGGCAGCTTTGTCTATTAGAATGTTCTTCTCTAGGTGAGATGTTCAGATGGTCTTTAACTGACCGTAAAAATTCAATTCCATATATAATCCATGCGCTTCTTCCTTTTCTTTTCCCCTAATCTCTTGGTTAAAATTAAGGTGAAAAAGCGAGAATCTTTTGAACTTCGTGCACAAAATATAGCACTAAAGTCCGCGATCCTAACGTAATCTATCAACCAGTTAAAAAAAATAATAATAATAAAACATGAATTTAAAAATTTAAAAAAAAAAAAAAAGAAAAGAAAAAGACTAATGAAGCGTGTATGGATGATACCGTACGCCGATCACACGCAGCGCATTTTAGCACCCCACCTCTCATTCGCCGGACAGCAAATGAAAACGAGTTGACTCAGTCTACAGCTATCTAATAGAATCCGACCAGTCCCAGTAATCATTTCATAAAACTATTCAGCCTAAATAAAATTACTAAAGAACAAAAGAAATTTATGTACGGAAATGAAATCTTAGATCCAGAAACCAGAACCTCACCCTTCCATTCGCCCCCAACTGAATTAAGCTACTTCTTCAATATTTATCCAGTGAAATTTTCCATCTACTTAAGTGGAAAAAAAAAAAAAAATCTGAATTCAATCCTAACCTTTCTGTAAGTGGTACCATCTTCTTCTACAACCCAACCAGCTTCATTACAGAGAGCTTTCAGAACTTCGTTATTATCACAGTGTTTTGGGAGCTTATAGTTGCCGTACATCCGGAGACCAGCAAAGATCTTGGCAGCGATCGCTCTCCTCCGCCGCTCTCTTCGCTTATTGTTCTCCCTCTCCTTCCATGTCGGAAGTCTCGTCCCCGACGTCATCTAAAGACACGACGGCGGCGACTAATTTTACAGCTCCAACGGCAGCTCCCTGTTCTCTCGCCAGAAGACGAAAAATTTTACGAACCGGGTATAATTGACAGGCCGGTTCGATTGGATCCGGTTAATTGAGTGTGATGATGAGAGTAGAGAATAAATGAAGAGAAAATGGGGTTTAGGAGCAGGTGAGCTAAATATGGGAAGAATAATTCGAAACTGCCACTGGAATTTACAAAATATTACCTAAATGCCATTAAGAGATTATTTTCAAAAAAAAAAAAAAATTCCTGGGACCTGGAAATGCGAGTCGTGCACGTGTTTAGTCTTTTTAAAGATGAGAGAGGTCAGGTGGGGTAGTTGCCAGGAAAAGAAGCCAAAAACGTGGGGAGAATCTGTATCATGCAAACGGTGTCGTCCGCCTTCCTTCTTCCTTTTTGGTTCCATTTTTTTTTGTAAAGGAAAAGAAAATATATATTATTATTGTGGAATTTTTTATTTAATTCCAAATTAATGAATAATATATATATATATATATATATATATATAAAAAAAAAAGCTAATCTCATACTTGACCAAATTCTTGGGACTTGGTAGTGTTAGTCTAATACTCACAAATAAATACTTAATTAAGTTAGTTTCTATAAATATAAATATGCTAACCTTCCAATTTTTGTGTAGCATTTAAGAAGGAATAAAACAGTGGGTCTTTGAAAATAATAATGTTTGAAATTCTGGTTCAATATTTTCATTATATTTTGGTTTAATAAGATAAGAATAAAATTTGTGGTTATCGTAAAACAATACATAATTTTTCGGGTCATCTCTCAATAAAGTTGAAAAAGTGAAAAGTTTATATATGTAGCGGAAATTTGAAAACAGCAACCTAGATGAGAATCTACAATCACTCCATTGTTAATTTCTATTTTAATTCTTCCTAATTCTTCTAAATATTTTCCGAATTACTAATCTAATCTCTCCTTTTATTGAATCCTAAGTAGAATCTCGAATTAGTATTTTAATCACATACTAATAACTTGTCAGAATTTGATTAAGCACTAATGTGACTTCCTAGAAAATCATCTAATCCATATAAATGCGTGTTCAATCTAACATCTTTAAAAATTCAAGGTCATTCATGAATTCATAAAGTATCTAAATTTGAAAATAATTAAATATAGATGATCGCACAAAACTAAGTTTAATTAACACTCAGTTAATAAAACTAAGTTCAATCTAAAAAATAATCCAACCAATCGACTAAACATTCAATCTCACAAACTAATGAAAATAAATCTAAAAATTAGAATACAACCTGAGATCAATGATGTTCTTAAACTTTGAATTGCCCTAAAAACATCCTTCCTTTCCTTGGACCAATTGCAAAGATTTTTATGATGTCCCCTGCTATTCTAACCCAAATATGCTTACATATTAGACGTGAAGAATAAAGCACAATTTAATATCAACATCGTTAAATCATAATAGTCTAAATTACTATGATAAACTAATATAACACATAAAAATCTTAAAAAATGGTAGACAAATATATTAAGTATAAGAGGTCCAAAATATATAAATTCATATGTTATCAATAACCTCCCATATTCGGTAATTAATATGATGAAATTGAGATAGAGTAAATTCTTATTAAGTAGAAATTCTTCTTGCACCTATTTTTTCATACATAAGTATATTTATTGTTAAAAGTAGTAAATTATTGACTTTTGATCTTCCTTTATTTCTTTTTTATTATTAATTTTTCCCCTATAGTTAGTAGAAAAGTAGTAAAAATTGACTTCAAAGGAATATCTTCGGTAAATACTTACATTAATCTTGGTTTCAACTCCATAGATTTGTTACAAAATGTAATTTTTAATTCTAAATTTTAAACAATTATATATCTTTTATATATAAGATTACAAGTTTTAAATAGTAATTGTAGATATTAAAATGGTAAACCATCCCAGCCACACTCAAACTATTTGGGATTATAAGTTTTGCACATAATTTTTTTTTTCCAGATGTTGCACTCTAACTTTTAAAAAGTCATTTTTTTTGTGGATAATAAAAGATTCACCCTCATGGATTGTTGACACATGCCTTCTTAATAGCCATATATTGTCACTCTCCATATATAAATAGATGGGCTAAAGGCTTCAAACACATATACATAAACCGAGAGATATATAAAAAAAATCGAATATATTATAAAGATCAGACTTAAAAAGCCCTATAGATATAAAACCATTGTAAATTATATTATTTTTATAAATATATTTTGTTACATATAATTTTTGTTTTAATTTTGCAAAGAAACAGAGAATTTATTATTTATGGTAACATTGTAATTAAGTTCTCTTAATAACTTTTGATTTTTTTTTATTTACTACCAATTTTATCGCAATTTTGTATTATTTTTTTTATAAAAAAAATTATATTTAATAAAAAAATTTAATATATTTGATAATTATTTAAGATATTATTTAAATTTTATATAAAAAACAACATTATAAATTAAATATACAAGAATAAACTTACAATAATTTGAAAAATATATATATATAACTTTAAACTATAATATATATATATATAAAGTGTAAACGTAATTCAAATTAATAGAACTTTTTTACTAGTAGTAGCTCACTTGTGTTTTATAGTTATTGTCAAAAAAAAAAAAAAAAAATTTTTTAGAATAAGCATAAAATTTTCACTAATAAACTATATATTTTTAATTATGCTTCATGTTTTGTATACTACAATAATTACACATAAAGTTGTAAATAATTTTAAAATTCAACTTATCTTATTTATATATAATATATTTATTAGTCCTCCTAAATTATTGAGTTTATTGTTCTTATTTGTTTACAGTATTTTTTTTTTAAAAGGAAAAAAAAAAATCTAGGAAGTGAGGGAGGAAAAAAAAAGAGAGAAGCAGAATCCTCAAAACGTTTTTTTCTTTTTCTCTAAAAAATGGCAAAAAAAATTTTTTCCCTGAAAAAGGGAGGGGGGAACGTGACTCTGATTAGCTAGTGGGTCCCAAAAAATTAATCCAAAACTTAAAAATAAAATAATAATAATAATAATATTTACACGTGCGCCCAGCTTTAGACAAACTATACTTTGTGAACCCAAAGGGCCAAATGTAATTTGAAAATTATGTCCGAGCGGACGCCTGTTGATTATTCTATCTTCCATAAATTTATAAATTTACCCACTCGCTCCTCAAATTATTTTACATTTTTGTTTAAGGTTTTATTAAATTTTTTCAATTAAAATATAGACAAATTGACAAATTTCATGGTTTAATTTATATAATTTTTGTGATTTCATTTTTTTAAATTTTTATATAATTTTATCTTTATCTTTATAATTTTAATAAATTTTATTTTTATGTTAATTTTATTAACAGTAGTCAAACTATCTATAGAAGAAAAAAAAATGTTAGTCAAACTTTTTTTTTATAAAAATAATTTTATTAAAAGGGTAAAAATGTCTTTTTATTCTTCCTTTCTTCCTTCCTTCTTCTTCTTCTTCTTCTCTCTATCTCACTACTGTATCATATCTTAATCACAGTTCCAATCACCATAGAAAAAATAATGTTTGCCCAAACCTTAGTGAAAAGCAAGGCAACCAAAGTAACCAAAGTTACCAAACTCTTTTTTTTTTTTATGAACGCAAAGTTATCAAACTCAAGAAACCAAGAACAATTTTTTCACCAATTTCAAAATTCAGTATCACCAGAGGCTCATCAATGCTCCGGGAGAAATAGAGGGAGACCCAACCAACGAAGATGACAAGAAAAGTGATGAGAGAAAGGGGATGGTAGACGAAAGAGAGTGCACGGGAGTTGTCTGAGGGTGGTTGCCCCCTTTCTTCCTGCTGATGATTTCTTCGATTAACTCGACAACCAACAGCCCTCTACCATGCTGTATGCATATATATATATATATATACATTGCTACCTTTTTCTTTTTCTTTTTTTTTCCCTTAATGATTGCATATGATGTTGACGACGACGACGATCGTCGGAGATCTCTTCGTCATTGAATTATTTTGTACTGGAAAACGTTGTAATTATTACTCTTCTCGACATGGTTGGGATTTTTTGATTTATATACAAGGGAAATTAAAAGTGCTTTACATCTTGGAATGTTCTACGATTCCTGTGCCGGAAAAGAATGAAAGATGAATTATTGTTATTATTATTATTATTTTCCCAAAATGAAAGAAAGGGGATGGTAGACGAGACTGAGAAAGAGAACGAGTAGAAATACGAGAGCATAGTTCGGTTGGTGGCATCTGAGAGTGAGATTGGGACGTTGACGTCGTTTATGTCGAGAAACAGAACCCATGGACGGAAGAGATGTCGGAGCTGTGTGGCGGAGCTTGGTGGTTCTGACATTGGAATCAGAGAAAGCGGTTTGACTATTTTCCTATTTTTTCTCCTTTAAATCCTCCATTGATGGATTTTCATTTTCTGCTACCAAAAAAACATGCTATTTACACACAGTAATAAATGGGAAGAAGAAGAAAGAAGAAAGAAGAAAAAGAAGGAAGGAAGGAAGAAAGAAAGAATAAAAAGACATTTTTACCCTTATAATAAAATTATTTTTATAAAAAAAAAATTTGACTAACAGTCGACAGTTAATAAAATTAACATAATGATGAAATTTACCAAAATTATAAAGATAATATGAAATTATATAAAAATTTTAAAGAGGATAAAATCGCAAAAATTATATATCTTAAGGAATGAAAGTTGTCAATTTACCTTAAAATATATCAAAATACTATCATTTTATTAGTAGTTTTTTTTAAAAAAAATTTACTTGACTATGTTTATTTTTATGAGTGTAACCATAGACACCAAAATTTTATTTATATATTTAAATATATATATATAATTAAATTTATTATATATTTAAATATATATTAAAGATATTAGAAGATTTTGCTCTTGGATGAGTGACACATGATAAACTAATAATTATCGATTGTCACCCTCTTCATCTATAAATAGAAGACTAATAGAAGCATATGAGAGGTAGAAATCAGAGTAAAATTAGTGGTGAGAGAGAAGAAAGGAAACTCCGACAATTCCCTTCGGATCGTCCATAGTTTCTAGCGCATCCTCCCTTTGAGATCAAGCACAAAGGCTTCATTCCGAGATCCAGCCCAAAACGCCTCTTCAAAGAAATCAAATCAATTAGATCGAGATCAAACCCAAAAAGACCTGGGATCCACGACGAAAAGAATCGGCGAAGAAATACAAAGATTCGAGCTATTTATTTTGCAAATAATAATCGAAAAGAAAATTTTATTATTGAGAGTTACATAATTGAGATCCTCAAACCTTACCTTAAATATCCAATTTATCCTTCAAGAATTTTATCATTTTCTTTTTCATTCTTAAAATACAATATAAAAAAATACATCAAACAAGAAAAAAATTACAGCAAATATAATAAAATATTATTCATAAAGATATTTTAATTTTTGACTAACTAAAACTTATAACACTTTGGATAATAAGTAAAGTTACTATCCTTGTCAATTCAAAAGACAATAATATTAATATAAATTTTAATTAAGAATATGATCTTATATCTAAAACAAATTATACTTTATGGAAAGATTGATTTTTCTTAAAAAAAAAATTACTCTTTTTTCTTAGTAATCAATTAGCTTTATATAGTAATGATTTTTGTGAAAATAAATATATTAAATTCTTCTTATCAGGTCATGTGATGTAATAACTAATACTACAATCTTTTATTGTTACATGACAGAAAGTAAATAATATCAATATATATATATATATATTGTTTGTCCAAATAAAATTCATTATTTTTTACCCTAAATATTCAAATTAATGCTCCTAGATATGTTAAAAAACACACATTTCATGACATACATCTCTAAATACACACACAAAATGACAAAATATATCGTATATATATAATTATAACATCTACACACACATATCTATATATGTATGTATATTTTCTGGGGGAAGAAGGAGACAGATCTGAAGTGATTGGTGGGGTAAAGAGGTGAGCAATCCGACATGCTTGCCACCCTCTAAGCATAGCATGCTTTATGTAACCACTTTGCTACAAATTATAAATCTGTGGTTGTTTGTAAAGATGATTTGAGAGAGGAGGAGAATATATATATATATACATGAAGAGTACAACTGGTGAATTTTCTGTGCATGATATTGTTTTGTCTCCATTGTTGCAGAATAGTCCAGAGGAAGACAGGTCCATCTTCTGGAACACCAAAAACTTGGAGATTTCTTGTCCCTCCATGCATCCTGCAAAAGTTATTTATTTAATTTTTTTTTCATGTCCAACTAAATTTTTTTATTAGATGATTTGATATTAGAAATTATTATTTTGATTAGTCCATATTTGATTTAAGATGCGTCAATTAAGTCTAATTTGTGTACATAAAAAAGTCTTCTAACTCTTTGCAGAGCATTTTCAACAAGAATCAAATATATAACTCATATAACATTTACAATAAGTTTTTATCATTTTTGGATCAAATAGTTATAAATTTTAATTTTTTTTATTAAAAAATATATATTTATACCATAAATTTTAGAAAAACGATCCGAGTCATCCGTCTATTCAACTAGTCCTTTATTATGCTTTCATTTAGAAATTTTAAATAAGTTAAAAAAATTACTCTATTTTTTTATCATTTAATTAAATTATATGGCGGCTTCAATATTTATATTTAATTAAATAACAATTTTATCTATTCTTGACTTCTCTCTATATATAATTTATTGAAATTGCTGAAATCAATTGGTTGTGGTGTTGTTTTAAAAATATTAGTTAAACTGCTAATTCAAGTTTAGCTTACATTTTACGAATCAAATGTGAAAAAAAAAAAATGATTTGGTGGGATTAGATTCATCTAAATAGCCTTTTTTATTTTCTCCTGATAAAACGATTAAGAGAAAGAGTAAAAATGTTGCTTTCCTAATTAATTTTAAATTAATTTCCTTCTTAATTTAGTATGACTTTAGCCATTTCAGTAAAGGAGGTTTATAAAGTTCAATGATTAATTGTATCTATAAGAAGTCTCTTTAATTCATGCAAGTAGTGATGTACACGTGGAAGCAAGTCCGCAGGTCATTTTTTTTTTCTTTTGTCTTAAAGTCAATATTCACAATCAATAATTCTTTAGACCAAAATAAAATGTATATATATATAAACTTTATAAAATATTATTATTTTAATTTAATTTTTTTTATTAAAAGGAGGGTTGAGAGTTTTTCTTTTTAAAAAAAAATTATAAATGACTTCAGATACTACTATCTTAAAATAGAAAGGAATTCTTTATCACTTTATATTAAAGAGGTTATTTTATATGTAAAATCATTCTGTACTTATTCGAATCAAGACACACTTTTTGCACATTAGTTTTTATAATAATTATAAAAAAGATATTAAATATTATTTTAAAATACTTCTAAATTCTAAAAAGAAAATAAAATAAATATAGAACATGTCAATTTTTAAAGAATGCTCAAGAGAAAAATAGGACTTTTAATTAAAATTTAACCTATTGAGTTTCAAATTAAATAAAAAATCATAGTAATTAATTTTTATAATTAAAACCTTATAATTCACTTCCATCAATAATTATTTTAAATTTTAAAAATTGATATTTAAAAAATAAAGTAAATTAGAAATTTTCATCAATTTCATTTCTATTTAAAAAATTTATATTATTTCGTTCTTTATCATAATAATTTTGAGCAAGTTTCATATTTTTTATAATTTATTGATAGTCAAAATTAATTTTTTTACATATTAAAAAGTGGTTAAAATGAAAGGATACAAATAGAAATTAAAAATATTTATATCTTAATATTTCTAAAAAAATTTAATGTCTTTTTATTCAACAAACTCAATCCACTCTCAATCAAAATATTATAGGAAAGATTTTTTTTTTTTTTTTTTAATTCCTCTTCTGATTTGGTTCCCTAAAGAATTGGTAAAAAGAAAATTATATATTATTTAATAATTACTGATAATATATACATATATATATATTTAAGATATACATTCAATTCTAAGTAAAAAATGTATATATTTGAATTTTTAAATTATATAAACAATATTTATAATAATAATAATATTAATATTAAAATTATTATAAAAAAGAGAGAATTAACAATTATCCGAGACTTGCGTTATACATCATTTCTTTATAATATTTGTGTCCCCTTTGACGGATTTGCTTGAGATTTAATAGGCGTTTATTTCTCATAATACAATAGATAGGATGAATTTGGTAGCACAAACTATTTCACCCAACAAACTTAAACTCCTATCAAGAATATATAATAAGATGAAAAGAGTTGAGGCTTGTAAAAATCTCTCAAAAAATGCTCTAAAATAACAACACTATATAAGCTAATTTTCTCTCCAAAAAGATGATACAATGATGATTTGATTTAGAGTAGAGAACTCTTATTTATAAGCTTTATAGAGTGAGGGGTTGAAAGAATAACACTCATTCCTTTAGGCAACCATCCAATATATATAATAAATAAACTTATCCAATATTATGAATATTTAGATGAATCTAATATATTTATTGATTTATATATATATATCATATTCATTAATATCTAAATTCGTGGTTCATTTCATTAAATTCTTGATGATTCTCATTCACCTAATTCATGTTATTCTTCCTAGAATCAATATTTTGTCTTTTAATTTATATCTATTTACTAAAAGAGGAAAGAAACATTATAGAAAAATTAACTTCTTCAATTTTTTTGGTTTGATAATTTTTTTTAAAAATATATATAATAATAATAAAAATCAATACAAAATTGAGATTAAAATTGGTAAAAGATATACTTAATGATAATAAAATTCAAAATTAAAATAATTAAAAATAATATTTTAACAATAAAATTGAGATAAAAAATAGAAGTAAAAAGTCAATGAATAAATAAATAAAATAAGAAGTGAAGAAAAAAATAATTAAAAATAATTTGACATTAATTGAGAATAAGTAAATAAATAAATAATTAAAATTTAAATTTAATTACCATTAAAAATTTGTAATCTTATTAGAAATAAGAGATAGATATATATATTTATAAGATGATACATCATCTTTCAGATTTGTGCGTATCATTTTACTACTAATTTATTATATTACAATATATATAGATAAGTTTGGTAATTAGTAGAGAAATAAAAATATGAATTTTAAAGGATATAATTTAATAAGATTAAAGTCTTCATATAAAACGAAATCAAGCAAAGTATTGAAGTCAAGCGAGACGATGACTTTCTTGCAAGAAAAAATTATAAGAGACATATATATATATAAGTCTTTGTTTTATCTCTCTAGTGAACAAATAAGTTTTTATATTATTGTAAGAGAAAAGATTAAAAAAAAAAGAAAGAATATTATAATATATTAAACTTCGTTGTTGCATGTATTTGTGTTTTTAATACATTAGGAATACATTCTAATTTTTAAGTTATATTTATTCTTTTTTTAAAAAAAAAAAATTACTACTTTTATATATTTCATTTATACAATTTTTTTAAAAAATAATATCCTATTTAAAAAAATGAACTATAATAATTGAATTGAAAATAAAACTACAATATAAAAGAATCATAATTATTTAAAAATAATATATATATATATATAAATTGAAATAAAAATGGTTTAAAAATAACGTTAAAAAATACAAAATTTTCATAAAAATGGATATGAAAAGTAAAAATAAAAAATAAAATTAAGGAAAAAAAAAGTTATTAAGCATTAAAGAATAAAAAACTTAAGAGTTTGAAATTAATTATAATATTACCCTTAAAAACTTGTAATAATATAATATATATTGATGTGTTATTTGCTGTTATCCGATTTCCAATCACTTGTAAGTCATTAGATAAGTATTAATTTCCGTCATTTAATATTTTGTCAACTGTTTCATTGTTTTTTCCATTATCTTAATTTTGATTTTTGTCACCAAAGAACTACTTTTATTTTTTTTATTGATTAATTAGAGTTGATCTTCTTTTTTAAAAAGTTTTCAGAAAAATTTTATCTTAAAAGAAGGAAACAAAGGTTTTAAAAAAAAATATCTCAAAAGTAACTTTTATATATAAATATTAAAAAGGACTAAAAGCATGCATATATTAGATTAGATTAGATTAATTGGTGTTCAAGAGTTAATGAATATTATTTTTTAATTAAAATTTAAAATTTTAGTTTTTAAATTATTTTCTTAGTCATTTATATGCAAATGGGAAGGTATAGAATAATATCCATTAGATTAATTGGTCCTCTTAACAATTTTATGACTTATTTATATTTAAAGAACAATTATTAATATTTTTATAAAAAGTTTTTCCTTCTCCTATAAATACCCATAATTATATAGACTCCATCTGGCCTAAATTTTAGGTCAACATATATCTTTATGAATGCTGACAAAGCATAAACAGATACTCAAATTTATACTCTATCAAGCATCATTTTTCATTTCCAAATTTGTTTATTCTCAAACCACATTTGATTATATCATTTTTTAATTATGAAATTTGGAGCTTAAAATATATTTCGGAACTAATTATTTACTTTTAATAGAAGAATATTTGCAACGAAATCGATTAATTATTACTATCGACAATAAATACCTTAAATTAGACAAAAAAAAAAAAAAAAGCTTGATCATTAGTAAAGATGAAATTATCAAATATAAAAATTTACATGTCAATATAAATTATATTGTAACAAAAAAGATATACTTTTAAATGATTAGAGAGATAGATTTATTTTAAAAAATAATAATAATAATTACAAATTAAGTATATAACGCGTGTATCTCGTAATATGTATAGTCGCCTAATATTTGATAATGTACATTCATAAAGAATCTATTGAAATCTACATAAATATAATTTATTTTTTTTATTATTTGATTAAATCTACTTGTCAGAAATCAATTCGCAACCAATTTTCATTTTAATATTTTTATAGAGAAAAACTGTTAAGAATATTAATTTTTTGTGAAAAAAAATGGTTGGAAAATGAAAAAAAAAATTAAATAATTGTAGAATGATTAAACATTGATAAAAAATATTTTGGGTTAGTGCAAACTATTAAAGTCAACTATAACAAAAGTTTTGGACTATTTATTCTCTCTCTATATAAATATAATATATATAAAAGGAAAGAGAAAAAAAGGCCATTATTTAAAGAGAGATAAATAGAGAAAGAAAAGATTTTTATCTTTTTTGCCAGAGGATTCCATTAAAAACCCTAAAAGCCTATCAGTTCCATTGGTAAACCTTGATTGGCAAGAAATTGGCGCACAGATCCAAGACAAAAAGAAAAGAAAAAATCCATTTTTACCGCATACAGAAGGTACAAACCTAACAACCTAAATTACCTGACTGTTGAAGTCTTGAAGAAACTTTGGAACTTTCTCTCTCAAATGCTTCTCTATAATTTTACATTCTCTCCTTCAGGTAAAAACCTCAAACGGCAGCAATTTCATTTTTTTTTTCCTTCACAATATATCATCATAATTTCTGGAAAAAAAAAAAAAAAATCTTATTGGTATACACATGTGAAAATCTCTTTGGGTTCCGACATTTGTTTACTGTTAATATTATATTGATGCTTTTGCTTGAAGATTGAGAAAAGGGTTTCTGTTTTAACGACTTTGATATCGAAGTTTTACAAGTAATTATCAAGAGAATTACTCCCTTCTCTTCTTTCAGTTAAAAGTTCTCATTATTTAATTTTATTTTTTCTCCAAATAAAATTGTTTTTCTTTCTGTATGGAAATAGGGAGGTATTGGAGGTGAAGGGTTTTTGAATTTAGCTGCGAAATTGGTGGTTAGCTGGTAGACGGAGTATAACTTCAATCGGGTTTTGTGGGTAATTGAAGTTGGGAGTTCTTTTTATCCTCGAGATACTGTTTGGAAAATTATTTTTGAATGCATTTTTATTTTTCGGTGGAAGGGGGTTGCAGTCGCAGATGGTTGACTTGAATGCAATTTGTAGGTATTCGAGGTCAATTGTATTCGGTGGCTTTATTCCTCAGATGTGTTCTGCGTAATTTATGAAAAGAAGGCTGAATTACTCGGCATATTTGTCTGGGTTGTATAGAAGATTTTGGGGGAGCTGCAGATTAGTGATTTCTGCGATCATTTTCTTTGGAAATTGGAATATTCGAGACGGGATAGAATCCTAAATTCGGTCGGCAGTATTTTTAATACTGAAGCTTCTTTGATTGGCTAATTTGGAAGCAGATTTGGCGGATCATGAATTATTGCGATCCATAGAATTAGAATAGGAGGAGAATATCAGATTTTGCGGTGATAGTGTACGGAAGTCTTTGAAGCTTTTGATGGATGAACCATGCAATTCAAATTCACTGCCTCCTTTCCTTGCCAAGACTTATGAGATGGTGGAGGATCCTTCAACAAACTCAATTGTCTCGTGGAGTCAAAACAATAGAAGCTTCACTGTGTGGAATTCTTTGGAATTTGCAAGAGATCTATTGCCTAAATACTTCAAGCACAATAACTTCTCTAGCTTTATTAGACAATTGAACACCTATGTAAGCCCCTTTCCCCATCTTTTTCTTCCCCAGATTTCCCTTTTTAAAACTTTTCCTTCAATATTTTTGTTTGTGCTATCATTCCTGCTTAGTTTCCACTCTTCTGACTGACTTCTCCTACTCTTTGAAATTTTCTTCTTGGTCAGGGATTCAGGAAAATTGATCCGGAACAGTGGGAATTTGCAAATGATGATTTTGTTCGAGGTCAACCTCATCTGTTGAAGAATATCCACAGAAGGAAACCTGTTCATAGTCATTCTGGACAAGGGACTTCTCAAACTCTGTTAACTGAAATAGAAAGACAAGGCTATAAAGATGATATTGAGAGGCTGAAAAGTGAAAAAGAATCCCTTCATGTAGAACTTTATAGACATAAACAGGAGCAAGAAGCACTTCAATTGCAGTTACAGAGTTTAACAGAACGAGTTCAACATGTGGAACAACACCAAAAGAGTGTGATTTACTTCATAGCTCGAGCTTTGCAAAAGCCAATTGGTGCTCTGGATCTTATCGTGCAATCAGATAAGAATGATAGAAAGAGAAGGTTGCCAGGGAACAATTCCCTGTGTAAAGAACTCTGCAATGAAGATAACCAGACAGATTCTTCTAGAATGTTGATCAAAGAAGACTTAAATTTGACTTCTCTTTTGGCTTTGAACAAAGACACTGTGGGCAAATTGGAAGCTTCACTTACCTTTTGGGAAAATCTATTGCTCGATATTCGTCAAACTTGTGAGAAACATAATTCATCACCAGGACTAGAGGAGACCACAAGTTCTACAGAGAGCCCTACTGCATCTTATACGCAACTAATCATTCAGAATACTGATATTAGAACCAAGACTTCTGGGATTGACATGAATTGTGAGCCCATTGATGCTGCTGTCACTGACAATGCTGCCTCAGAAGAGCAAGAAGCTGTTAATCCTAGAAATGCACCAACAGGAGCTAATGATGTATTTTGGGAGCAATTCTTAACTGAGAATCCAGGTTCAATGGACGCTCAGAAGCTCAGTCAGAAAGGAAAGATACAGGCTACAGAAAAAATGAAAGCAAATTAGTTTATCATGGGAAATTTTGGTGGAACAATAGAAATTCAGATAGTTGCACAGAACAGTTGGGGCATCTTGCTCCAGCAGAGAGAAGTTGAAATTTGTGGTCATATGTGATTAGTTTTTCTTTATAGCTTCCTAATGGGTATGACTGACCATTTCACTTGCTGTAAATGGAGAGCTGACTGGTCTTCGATGGATATCATGTGCACTTTGGTTTGCCATTTTACGCATATGATGATATTTATTCTGTGAATTCTATTCTTTAGTTCTAAACCCTAAGAATCTATCTGAGTTTCTTTATAATGTGCACTAATATCTGTCACCCAGTACCATTTTTCTTGAAAAAAATACTTTTGTGCCTGAATTTTGTTTGCTTGCTTTAAGTACAAGTTTCCATCAACTGACTTAAAGGATCATAGTATTTGGAATAATATCCATATGGCTTATTAGGTATCACAAAGCTGCTTCTAGTTGGAGATTTGGTCAGACAAGTTAGTACTTAGTTTGAAGTGGGTTATAGAAGTGTAGTACATATTGCTTTTAAGTTGTAGAGAGAACCAATAATTGTAATTCTGTTATTCTTAAAAAAAAAATCAGGGCCTCTTGTTCATTGCTAATGATGTATCCCTTGTTGATCTTCTGATTTGTTGGATTTGTTCATGCTCTCTGCTTGTTTATCTGTACGCCCATATATCTGTTTATCTCTCAAACAATTCACTTTTCCTTCTCATCTTTTTCATCAAATATACCCTCCTGGATCGCAAGAAATTAGCCATTCATGATCTCTTCTTGTTATTTCACAAGTCAATTCTTGAAATTTCTATGACATTAGTTTTCAGCATGGAAAGTGAAAGAATGGTTAACAGTAGCAAACTGAAACTTAACATCTTGAAATTTTTCTACACTTTATATAAGCCTTGTATCATGCTATATTGGATAAAACATGGTAATTTTGGCTTTGTACTAGTTATCACAATTACACTGTTTGACCATCATTTTAGTTTTGGATGCATTTTCTTTCCACAAGAAATTGAAAAATGAGAAGAGAAAGAGAATGTTCGACACTCAGAGCTGAATTAATTTGTTTACTTTGTATGGTCTTATCTGTACCCTGGTTCTAGTCTTTCTCAATGATGTTGCATAATAGCTAGAGCTTTAGAAAGATATAATCTGCAGGGAGTTACTAGCTGAAATCAGACCTGGTTAGGAATTAGCATCACTACCAGTAATGGGGCATGAAATGACTCTGGCTGTAGTGGTGTGCCAGCAGAGGCCACTAACAATGTCATTATACTTTATATTTATAATGTGGATGATTGTGTTTGTTTTCTTCTGGGAATTCTTGGGAGGGTATAATGTGCAGGTGGTGGTACCTTGACAGTTGCCTTCCGCCGCTCCTCAGTTTGACATGGCACGTTAGAACAGTTTATTTTCTCATGTTATGTGAGTTATACTTTGCACTCTTATTGTAATTCCTCCCTTCAAGTTTATGTCCCAGAAATTTCTTGAACTACTAGAAGATGTTTTTGAGTTCTAAACTGAACACATTGTACTATTCGTTTATGCATGGTACACGACACTTTGAAGCATATTGAACTGCTTTTTTTCATCACTTTAGTAACTGAAGTTGGATGATGCAGATTTGATAAAACTTTTTAGTTATGTTCTGGGATCACTTTTGAAGTTTGTTTTAAAGGCCTGCAAGTTTCAGACTACTCAGATTATGTTCTTATTGGAAATCTAAGCAATGTCAAATTTATAAAATATATCTATTTTATTATCAAAATTTAGATGTAAACTTTTTTTTTTATACTTCTAAAATGATTGTCCAAATGCAGTGTTCACCAATTGGAAAAACACTTATCCCAAGACAGGTATTAAGAAACGAACGAAACTAAAATTACTCTCTCGCCAAGAGAGAGAAACAACGGATATGTCTGCGACTTGGGCTTCACCATTGATTTTCTCCTTCATAGAGAAGGCCAATACCGTCCCTGAACTCCAGCAAGCTCATGGCTATATGCTGAAAACTGGCATGTTCCACCAGACATATGCTATGAGCCGCCTAATAACGTCGGCAGCTGCCAACTCCAACACCCTCTCCTATGCTCACTCCATTTTTGCCCAAATTCACCAGCCAAATACTTTCATGTACAACACTATGATAAGGGCCTATGCAACTAGTTCCCCTTACCTTTCTTTTTCCTTGTTTCTTAAATTGCTTTGTGATGACGAGGATGATGATGTTTTTCCCGACAAGTACACATTCACATTCATCCTCAAAGCTTGTGCTAGTCTTTTTAGTGTCGAACAAACCCAGCAAATTCATGCGCATATTTTGAAAAAGGGGCTTGAATGTGATTTGTATATATGCAATACTTTGCTTAACACTTATGCTAAATGTGGGCGCCTTGAGACTGCGCGGTTTTTGCTTGATAGGATGCCTAAAAAGGATGTTATTTCATGGAATGCTTTATTGAGTGTGTTTGTCGATATGGGCTTAATGGATTTGGCAAGTGGTCTATTCCACGAGATGCCCACCAAAAATTTGGAGTCATGGAATTTTTTGCTCTCGGGGTATGTGAATTCTGGTCTTCTTATTAAAGCAAGAAAGGTGTTTGATAATATGCTGGAAAGAGATGTTGTTTCTTGGAATGCTATGATCACTGGCTATGCTAAAGCAGGAATGCACAGCGAAGTGTGGATGCTGTTTGAGGATATGCAAAGAGCAGAACTGAAGCCAGATAACTATACATTAGTGAATCTATTATCTACTTCTGCAGTTGTTGGAGCTTTGAATCATGGCCTGTGGGTCCATAACTATATTTGTAGAAACGGGATAGAGGTTAAAGGTTTCTTAACTACAGCTCTTGTGGACATGTACTCCAAATGTGGCTGTATTGAAAAGGCCATGGAAGTGTTTGATCGTACTTCAGAGAAGGATGTGAGTACCTGGAATGC
The DNA here is from genome assembly GCA_025388415.1 of Cynanchum wilfordii. Classification (NCBI taxonomy): domain Eukaryota; kingdom Viridiplantae; phylum Streptophyta; class Magnoliopsida; order Gentianales; family Apocynaceae; genus Cynanchum; species Cynanchum wilfordii. The sequence goes on along the minus strand of JAHSUH010000792.1, from coordinate 109,292 downwards.
AATGATCACTGGTTTAAGCATTCATGGACTTGGAAAGCATGCATTACATCTTTTCTCTGAAATGATTGCCTCTGGTAAATTTGAGCCTAATGAGGTTACTTTTGTGAGTCTCTTGTCAGCCTGCAGTCGGGTGGGTTTGTTAGTTGAAGGCTATGAGATATTTGAATCTATGGTCTCAGTTTATGGAATCGAACCATCCATTGAGCATTACGGTTGCATGGTGGATTTACTTGGTCGGTTTGGGTTGTTAGAGGAGGCTAAAGAACTTGTTGAGAAAATGCCAGTGAAACAGACACCTCTTCTTTGGGAATCACTTCTGAGTGCTTGCAGAAATCATGGTAATACTGATTTGGCTGAACAGATTGCCAGAAAACTCTTGGAGTTAGATCCTGAATACAGCACTGGCTATTTACAGTTGTCAAATATTCAAGCCTCGATAGGAAGATGGAATGATGTTTGTGAGATTAGGAGGGAAATGAGAGCAAAGGAAATCGGTAAAAGGAGGCCTGGTGGCAGTTTGATCGAGGTCGATGGAATTGTTCGTGAATTCTTAGCTGGTGAAGGAATAATTTCTTAGCCTAACATTTTATGTTCACTGATAAGAGTGTTTGGCCATTTGTAGTTACTGGGTAAAGAGGCTTCAGAACAGCACTAATCAAGGAGTTCCATATAGTCAGTCAGTGGTCATTTTGGTAGAACCATTTGGAAAAATTTACTGGTTTCTTACCAAACAGGAATAAGATATGTGCAAGGGAAGTGATATATATAAAGCAGATATTATGGTTAAAATATCAACTAGAATTTATGTATAGGATAAGGTGTAATTATGGGAAGACCTCGAGCAATGTGTGGAATCCAGAAACTCATAAAGCAATAGCAGGTATGTTCCTTACAATAAAGTTAAAACTTTTTGTACATAATGTGGTCTGACACGTACTTAAATCCGCGTATTACTTAATCATTGGAATCTGATTTTTTGAAAAGCACTGGACAATGGAACTTTACAATTGTTTCCCCTACCTAGTTCAAGACTTTGAAGAGTGCCTTTCTTTTGTTGAGATTCTGATAACTTCTATTATGATGATGACTATGTGCATATCTTGGAAAGAAGCACTGAACTCTCTATGTTAAAAATTAAAACTAATTAATTCTTGAATGTAGCATGAAACTTTTGCCATTTTTATCCCTGTTTTCAATTGTAAATATAATGGCACATATGAATTGAATTTGGCTCTGGGGTTGAATTACATGTTTTCGTATGAAGCTAAAAGGAAACAAGTGCTCTGCTTTATACTTGAATTTTAGTACCTTAACAAGAGTTTCTTCTAGTCATGGAAATGGAGGTAATGTTGTAACTCAGAAGCAAAATACATCTGATTAAGCTCAAAATATACCTGCCTGAAAACTTTGATGATGAGGTCATGGTACTCGTCATAATTTAATGTCAGATAACAAGCTAAGAGCTGTTCTAGCTCTTCAGGTGTTTGAATCCCTTTCTCCATGATCATTTCAATCATGGAGTCTCTGAAGTCCTTCTGAGGGTTGAATGAGCTCTTTGCCACTGCATAGCTCTCAAATACCGATGCTGCCTCTCTTGGACTTGGTGTTGTTGATTCTTTTGATTTCATTTTCCTCATCTTAGCTTTTTTCATGTGCTCTAGAGCCCTGATTTTGCATTCTATCTTTGCTGCTGTTCTCGGGGAGGAACATCTGGTTCTGCTGCCCTGTTTCCTCCTCTTCCTATGGGAATTACGCTCTATATTGTAAACTGATCCTCTCTCCTGCTCAGTTTTCAGCATCATTTTTTTGATTTCCATATCTTCCAACCTATTATTGCATTGTAAGTTTATTTCTTCCTCCTCTTTGGGGAAAGCATTAGAACTAGGAGAAGTCTCCAAATTCAGGGTTTTCAGTATGCTGCAGTCTTCTTCGATTGTTCTAAACATGGAGGAGTTTGGGAATGAAAAGCTGCGGCGATATCTTGACTCTGATTTGCTGACATGTTGTCTTGTGTGAATAATCTTTTTAGGTTGCACTTCAAACATAGCCTTCTCTGTTGTATTAGCCAATTCTTCTCGTTTCTCTTGAAAAGCTCTTCGTTTTAGTTTTTTTGATCTTTGATCTTTTACAGTTTTTTTTCTTGATGCTTCTCCCTCCCTGACTTTAAATCTTCTGAATTTTTCATCTTGCAAAGAATTCATTTCTTTTGCAAATTTGAGGTCTGGTGCCGTGTTGTTGGACATCCAAAAAGTCTCCATGTTAGAACTTGCTGAATTTGGGATTGAGACTTGAGGAGGCTCATCATCCCAAGCAGGATTTCTGCAGGCCTTAGACCTCCCTGTTCCTTCATCCCCAAATGACAGCCTCCAGTCGGGATCATCATCCCCACAATAGAACCGACCCTCTTTCAAAGGTAATGATGAGCTTGAAGATGCCCAACCTTCTTGCTCCTTCTGCTTTGCCTTTGCTGCTGACATGGCCTCAAAATTGTCTTTCTTTTGCTTGAATTTTGAGAACCAAGAAGCGGGAAACACATGATTGATCAGAGAAGCATTCTTTCTTCTCCACTTCATAATTTGCTATTGAAATTTTTTTGTATGAATTATTGTTTTGGTGAAACAGATTTGGAGAAAAAAAAGAAAGAAAAACTTAGAAGCAGTTGAAGACAGTTACAGTGTTGAATAAAGTGAATGTGGGTTTCATAATTCATACATAGTGTGGGGAGAGAGAGAGGAGGTTTTTTGGTCTGTGACTTTTTTTTCAAAGGAAAAGCCCGCCTGAAATCTTGTGAGCACTTGAACTACTTTTGCTTACTTTGGTTGTGTTTTGTACATGCTTTGGTAGAATTGGTGTTCCAGAATGAGGCGACCAGAGAACTGTTCTGGTGGTCCTTTTTTACCTGTTAAAAATAGCTCTTCTTTTTTCTAGCTTGATAATAATGCAAGTCACAGGTGATCAAAATAGTCTCTTTGAATTTGAATACATCTTTTTTCTCAAGGATTAGGGTTGGTTTTGTTAGATTAACATATAATAATATAATGCAAACTGTGCAGTATCTTTATATTTATATTTTTATTTTTACATGAATGATTCCAAGTAACTTTGTTATATTTACATGGGAAGATTTTATGTTTGATAAGTAGTAAATCATGAAAGAATTAGTGTAGCAAATTTATTTATGCTGATATTCATGAAAGAAGGCGTCTTTAATATTCCGGGGGAGAAAAACAAGAAAAAATAAAGCAATTGGATAGAGAGATACGGGAGTGAGTCACGGGATCCAAAATGTGATGTACTTGAAAATCATTGGGAGGGCATCTTCTAATAATATTTAGGGACTAAATTGCCCCCACCTCCCCTTTCTTTTGCTTTTTTATAGCTCTTATCTCTCCATTTCCATCTTTATGAACTCTTTTTTTTGGTCAAATTTTAAATGTATGGCAGTTGTCGTACACACTGATAATCTTGCTTTGGGTATTACAAACACATCTTATGTCTCTGCTTTACCTAATTTTAGAATATGACTTGCTTGGTCAATAATATAATTGTAATATTATGCATAACCCTTTTTTTTTTTTTTTTTAAATAAAAAAGATCAATTGTATAGTATTTCCATTTAAATATATTATATTTAATATAACACTTAAAAATAATTATTGTCTGAAAGGTGAAGTGGTAATTTGACTGAATTGTCCTTAGTGCTCACATTATACCTGCTCAATTCAAGATATGTTTTTTTTTTTTTTTTTTTTTTTTTTTTTTTTATGAATAATCTAGCTATGAATTTGGTAAACAACTAAATTAACTTTTTCCTTTCTTTCCCTTCTCTTTCTTTCTATATTATTATTATTATTTTTCAAGAAACAGTGAATTCATGTTATTGCCACTGAATAATTGATTTTGTACAATAATTGTATATATAAAAGAACATGTTTTTTTAAACGATTACAAAAAAAAAAAAAAAAAAAGGCGTAGAAAAAGATTATAAAGTAAATAAAGAAAGGAGGAAAGAAGCATTTGGACAGCTATTATTTTAAATATGTTATTTTTTTAGAATATGTTTCAAACCTTTTAGATTTTTTAAATTTACATTTTCTTGACATCTAAATTTTGTTAATTAATTCATACATATAATCATCACTAGTTTTTTTAGTCCTTTTTATCTGTAATTTAAATTTATTTCAACACCTGATATTATTGTTTGTGTAAAGTCCTTATTTAGATTTTTTTCATTTTTTTTTTAAAAAAATTAATAATAAATTTGTATTTTTCTCTTTTTAATTAAAAAGAAAATATTTTTGACATAAATTATAGTTAAGAATATTAAACAAAATTAAAATATAAAAAAAAATTAAAATTATAAAACATGAAACGTTGAAGGATAAAATTTTCAATCTTCTAAAATTATATAAGTTTGACAAATATTGCTTTATTCTGCAGCCAAAAATGGCCCAAAGGGGTCCATTCATTTCTGGTAGAGTGCGTCAGTTGAGTTTTCCTCCTTCCTTTTCTAGATTCTACCAAAAAAAAAAAAAAAAAAATTGAAAACACAAACCAAGCTTATAATTTATTTCAATTTTCTCTTCTATCTTTTTCTTTTCAGAAATCATTTAACGGAAAAAAAAAAACTAAAATAAAATAGTGAATGTTATTTATTTATTAAGGAAAAAGAACTAAAAGGAAAAGAAAAAAGAATAGCTTCATCTGAAGGCTATATTGGGGCATCCTTAGAGAAATGATGAAGGCATTGCTTTGAATATAAGAATACCCAATTCTTCTCACCACTATTCCTTTCTTCTTTCTTATATAATTCATTTTTTTTTTTTGATATTTTAACTTGTAAATTCAAAATAAAGAGATTTTATTGTACCAATAAATTATACGTTAAATTATTTAATTAATATTTTTATAATTTATTTTTTTATTATAAAGTGTCTAATATATTTATTTTATTCTGAATCATAGAATAACAATATATATACTTAATCCGCAATAAAGATTAAATCTTTTTAGTCAGAGATGGTAGTTTAAATTGTATTACTACATTTCTTTAAATAAATTACGTGGAAATTTTAGTCAAAAAAATTGCTATTAATCACAATAATAGTACTTGTAATGACAAGATATATATATATATATATATATATATATATATATATATATATAGAGAGAGAGAGAGAGAGAGAGAGAGAGAGAGAGAGAGAAATAACTTGATTGTGTAAACTTTGTATTGGATGTCTAACTTAAATGAATGCTTGCAAGCTAATCTATTGAGAGGCAAAACAAAGATCAATTCAATTAAAGATTTCTTGCATACCTAACCCTCACATGCATCTTTCTTTCTCTCTTTTTCCTTTTAGGAGAAAACTACACTAATGGGAATGGAAATAATAATATGTTAATATAGATTTGGTGGGATGAAAAGATTATATATATATATATGAATGTATGCATATATGTATATGGGGATGGTGTTTTCCATTCAAGTTGTCACCAAATCAATTATAGGAAGGCAGTAAACAGTAAACACCTACCAGCACATAGTACATACCTGCACCATAAGAGCGACTCAGTACGTGAAGCTCACTTTTGCTTTGGATCTTTGATGGAAGAATAATAAAAGATCGGTCAATTTTCTTCCATCCATTAATATGTTGTAACAATTAATGTGTGCCGTTACTGCTGTTCTTTATATTACTTACTAAGGTTCTCTGAGTCAAGAAAAGAAGGAAACTTGTTGAAACCTTATTAATCAATGTCAATGGCACTTGTCGTTGAGAATTACATGGTCAGTTGTTTCTTCCTCGCTGTTTCCCTTTTTATGGTTATGGTGTCTTCTTCTTCTTCTTCTTCTTCTTCTTCTTCTTCTAGTATGAACAGTAAATACATTTCTGCGGTTGGCGATCCCGGGATGAGAAGGGATGGACTGAGAGTGGCAATTGAGTCATGGAATCAGTGTAATGAGGTCGGAGAAGAAGCTCCTCAGATGGGCAGTCCCAGGGCAGCTGATTGCTTTGACATATATAAAGCTTCTCCTGAAACAGAAGGCAAAATTGAATAATTGACACCTATTGATTTTGATTTTCATGCTCAATTATTAAATCTTGACATTTTAAAAAACCTGTTTATCTGTTTCAGGGTTGAAGGAATGTTCTTTCTGCAAATCATTTCCATACATGTTAGTCCATAGAGTTACAGAAGAAGACAACAGATTAGGAGTTGGGCAATCTTTCCTCGGAGGCAAACCAGAGGCCATAAACGATGTAGATCTTTATGCTGCAGAGAAAGAGCTATACCTAGGATACAAATGTCAAGTTGAAGACAAACCAAATCCATGGCAGTTTTGGATGATCATGCTGAAGAGTGGTAATATGGATACTTATGCGGCTAAATGCCCCAAAAATGGCTACAGAGTAGGACCTTTTGGTCCAGACAAATATCAGTTCCCTTGTTTTGGAAAAGGGTGTATGAATCAGCCATTGATTTATCACGATTACACTACTTTGCAAAAGGGGACACTACTCAAGGGAAGATTTTATGGTTCTTGGGAACTAAAAAATGCAGATCTCATAAGTAGTAGCAGGGGAGAGATGGTGCAAGAAAACATTTCTTACTACTCTGTAACTTGGACTAAAGAACTAGGAAAAGGGAGTTGGATCTTCCACCACCTTCTCAAAACCTCCACCAATTATCCATGGCTAATGCTTTACCTAAGATCAGATGCTACCAAGGGATTTTCCGGTGGGTACCATTATCCAACTAGGGGCATGTCAACAATCGTGAGTGAAAAAAAAAATAAAACCCAAAAAAGATTTCTACCTAGTTTTGTTCAGTATTTTATTAAATCTGGTTTCTTTTTCTTTTAACAGATCCCAGAATCACCGCATTTCAAAGTGAGATTCACACTAAATGTGATCAGAGGAGGCGGTAGAAACAGCCAGTTTTACCTGATGGACATGGGGAGCTGCTGGAAGAACAACGGGAAGCCGTGCGACGGCGATGTAAAATCAGACGTGACAAGGTACAGCGAAATGATACTGAATCCAGAAACGCAACCGTGGTGCAAGGCGGAAGATCTCAAACTCTGCCCTCCGTACCATACTTTTCCGAACGGAAGCCGGGTGGGTCGCAACGACACGGCACGTTTCCCTTACGATGCTTACCATTTGTACTGTGCTCCGGGGAACGGGGAACATCTGGAACAGCCAAACATTCTGTGTGATCCGTTCAGTAATCCTCAGCCACAAGAGATAGTGCAGATTCTTCCTCACCCAGTTTGGGGTCATTATGGGTATCCGACAAGGAAAGGAGAAGGCTGGATTGGTGATCAGAGAACGTGGGAATTGGATGTTGGGAGGTTGTCAAATTCACTTTACTTCTACCAGGTCCTTTTTTTTTTTTTTTTTTTTTTAAATTTAATCTCATCCCCAATCTATTTAAATTTTATTAACATGATTCAAAGAAACAGTGTAAGAAAAAAATAATTTAATCCAAATATATTCTATATTTATATTTTTGTTGCAGGATCCAGGGATGGCACCGGCTAAGAGGAAATGGACATCCATTGATTTGGGAACTGAAATTTTTAAGGACGGCGGAGCAGTTGCAGAATGGACTGTCTCAGATTTTGACATCCTTATACCTCAATAGTTTAAGAAAAAAAACACTAAAAGATCAGTTTATTTTGCAGGAAAAAATCAAAAAAGAAATAAGCAAAGATTTTCTTTTTCTCTCCTCTTTGGAGCTTAGGCGTGCATGTCCATTAAGTTACAATTTTTCCTGTGGTATATACAGAGAAAGGCCCTCAAATATGAAGTTTCATTATTACACAAAAATGATTCCTTTCTTTATTTTTATTTTTCATCTAACAAAACCTAATATTATCAAGTTCATGGGTTTTCGGTTTCCCCTATATTCAAAGTACCAGACCAACCCATTGTGTCCCAGAAGTACATTGTGTTAAAATTGGGCTTCCACTGACCACCACTCCTATTGATATATTGAGCCAAATTTTAAATCTAATAAGGAAATGGTAGCTTTTTTTTTTTTTTTTCTTAAAGGTACCACCGACACCGGAGTATATGTTTAGTAGTAATCTTATTTAAGTCAGTAGAGATTTTTTTTTTTTTTAAGCATCCGGTATTTGAACCCACACGGACCGACTAATTCGAATTTGACATGGGGTGCGCTCGCAGAGTCCTTAGTAATTCATATATGTCATAGAGTTAAAATAATAGCTAGTTTTCACCATAAAAAAAGTTCATTAATCAAAGTTAAAAGAGTTTCATTCTCCTTAAATAAAGTATAATTTAAATCTTGTGTATAGAAAAATAAGTACTTGAATAAATTTCAAATTAGTTGGGCCATAAAGATTATTGAATACCGAGAGATTAAACAAAAGAAAATGTAACTATTATTGCTCTTAGATAAAATCTCATCTAAATTTTGTATATAAATAAATAAGTGTTAAATAACTTTCCATAAAAGAGGTACAATGCGGCTCCATTCCGAATTTCTTGATACATGGATGTTAAACAAAAAAAAAAAAAAAAAAAAAAAAAAAAGAAATATATGAAGGTTGACCGTTATATTAGTTGTTAGTTTTGCTTTCTTATTTTTGTATGACCAAATGCTAATCAGCCTTTCATGACATGTACGTTTGGCAGTCATGAGTACTTCATGCGGAGAATGGTATGTGTCTTTTGCAGAGAATTTATTCTCGTTTAGGTGAGTATGGAAGGTTGATTATATCGTCTGTAATTCATGAGCATTTCTTGAAAACAAAGCGCTCTGTGAGCAGAAAACAATGGAGTTCAATACTGTAGTAAATCAAGAATTTTGTGGCGTTGATTATGGTGCTGGAGATGGTGGAGATGTCGGCCCAGAGGGTGGCTATGATACTCAGGTTTTCTGGTCACCAATGAGGCATTCAGCTATAGATTACTCTGGGAGAGGAGGAGGAAGAGGAAGAGGAAGAGAAAGAGGAAGGGGAAGGGGAAGGGGAAGGGGAAGGGGAAGGGTTCTTCCACCTCCGTTCTTGAACAAGATGTATAAAATGGTGGATGATCCAAACACCAATTCTATTATATCTTGGGGTTCTAATAACAGAAGCTTTATCATTTTGGATCAAATCAGTTTCGCTGCTCAGATTCTGCCAAAATACTTCAAGCACAGCAATTTCTCAAGCTTCGTTTATCAGCTCAATAATTATGTGTGTTTCAATAATCACTTTCTTTTTTGTTGTTTCAAGCCCATATATATATATATATATATATATAAAATAAGTTTTGATTGCACATTTCAATCATAACTGCTACGAATTTTCCATTTTTTGGCAGGGATTCAGAAAGATAAGTTGGGATAAACTTGAATATGAGAATCCATGGTTTCAAGAAGGAAAAGAACAATGGCTACCGAATATCACTAGAAGACACCAACAGTTTGATCCTGAAAACTCACTGCATCTTATGGCACCTTCAGATGAGTTTGAAGAAGTCAGAATGGAGATGGAGTTGGAAACACTAAGAACTGAGCAGAATAATCTTCAATTGGAAATTCAGAATCTCAGAGAACAGCAAGAGGAAATGGAGAATCAATTCAAGTCCTTCAAAGAAAGCACAATATTTACAGATGGTAAACATGAGGACATGGTCATCCCTCTCTTGGCTCACCAATTCATGCAGTATTTGAAGGAGAAAAGAAAAATGGATCCTTCTAGAAGTGATGGTGATGGTGATGGGAAGAATCAAGTTCAAGAGGAGTTACATGAAATGCAGCCGGAAGGAGAGATAAATTCATCTTCTCCCGACGATTTTGGTGGTTCTAATTACAAAGAGAAGAAAGATATTACAACTGATGAAAATATCGCCTTCTGGAAGAAGATACTTGAGGATGATTCAGAGCCTGAAAATGGAGGACAGCAAGAAAAGCTACCAGAATACCATCACAATATCATGATAAAACTGGAAGATCTCATGGCAGCAGCCACTTGTCCGAATGAAGATGAAAATTTTGTTCAGAAGGCTCTAAACAACAATAAGTCCGAAGAAAACAATGACCCAGAAAAATGACCATAGCATAACATGGTTCATAAAAGATTATAATCCTGACATTGATCAAATACTTCATATATATATATATATATATATATTTCTACTAAAGATTCATTTAACATTTTTCTATTCATTTCACGTTTTCTAACATTATCTTTTGAACTATTTCTTAATATTGTTCAAATGAACGTGATGATACATGCATTTAATGTATGAAACAATGTATCATCTGTAATACTCGTTTCACATTGTAAATATATAAGGATATTATATGGAATATAAGTATAGATCTAAATACTCATAATTAATTCGAAATATTTTTTTTTGATATAGAATAATACCAAGTAATTTGACTTGAATGCCAACTAGGCTAATAGCACTGGCACTACTAAGCAGGCATTGCAATCTGCTTCTGGGTAAACAACAACGAGAATTCAATGCCACTGGAAAGAGAAGGGGGGGAAGAGTGAAAATAGAACAAAGCATAATCATCTTTTACCATTAGAGCAGTCTCCCCAGATGGCCAGTACCAAGAATCAGAATTGGAACTGCAGCAGATGGATTCCTTGAAGAATTTATTTTGTGAGAAAAAATAAAAAAATAAATAGAAGGGACATGTCACCATCTCCCATAATACCTAAAGAATGCACAGGTGAAAAGATGTTGATTATTGTTGCCTGTGACAAAAAAAAAAAGCCTTTTCTGGGTGGGGTGTGACACTCAGTGTGTGTTGCTGTAACTTAGATCCAAACAACAAGAATACCAATAAGGGATACAAATGGCTAACGTTAACATAGTTCAAACAACAGTGGCTGCACTCACCATTCCATTGATCATTTAGAAAAGAAAAACACACAAAAAAATGCTACCATACAGTTTTTCCACATCCACCACATAATAATAATTGACCATGTGGAAGTCACCAATGAATTCCGAATCTAATTAAAGATTTTACTCAAATGCACTTCGGACATTCCGAATTGCAATAGCAAAATCCCGGATAAATGAGGATGATGATAAGAAAGGAAGTATTAAGTACTACAAGGAAACTCAAGAAATCCACAGTTTCAGTTTATCATAAATAGTAAATGCAAAACAGACACTGTTGCATAATCACAAGCTATATAGATATAATCCATCTACTTTAAATGGATTCACTCATCAAGATACAACTGATGACATAAACACACACACACACATATATATATACACATATTTGTATCAAAATAATGCTTCATAAATGAACTTGAATAAAGGTATGTACAAATCTTTCAGCCAATAAAATGTGTATTAATAATATTAAGATTTCTCTCCATCAGCTACTGAACATTGACATGATCAGGGGTACATGCTAATGAAACAGTTTTTGTACTAAATGAATTGATTATGATATTCCTATTGTTTCTTCTTCTTTTTTTTTTTTTTACAGTAATAATCTAACTACAGAGAACAATGTGAATGAACTAAAAAGAAAGAAAGAAACAAAAAATTCAAAGGTTTCACATTACCCCTCTATAAGTTATAACACTGGCACTGACATATGCAAAGGCATCCCATATTCACTATTGAAACTTATTTCCCTACTTGTTGCAGAATTCCCTGCAAATGCATAACCTACACCTAGTCCACCATAATGTAGTGATGCATTCTCACACCTTTGGAAAACTCGAGCAAGCGATGCAGCTTTCCTTCTTGCACGCTTTGTTCCAGTGAAAAGCAAACTCTGAAGCAAACTAGCAAGTGCCGGTGCTTTCAACACCCTCTCTGCTGCAGCTGCACCACCACTTCTACATAGTTCTAGAAGTGCTGCAACTGCATTCTCTTTACCCCTTGGAGTTCCACACCGCATCATTCCAACTAGCCCAGCCACGGCCATTTCTTCATTTCCAACTGCCTCAGCACCAATAGGCTGCCTAACAACAAGTGCCAGCGCACCAGCTGCTTCTTCTGCAACGCCTTCACATCCCAAGGCTCCCACTAGAGCCCTGACTGCCCCTGACTTTATCATTGCCACACAATTCTCTGTATGTGTAGACAAATTAAAAAGAGCAGTCACTGCATCCTTCTTCCCCCTTGCTGTCCCTTCTCTTAACAACCGTGCCAGGGCTTCAACTGCCCCATCTTCATCTGCTATTCTCTTCTTATATTCGTGAACAGCAGATAGACTGAATAATGTTGCTGCTGCATTTTCTCTGGCCTCAGTTGTGCACCCAAATTTTACAACTCCAACAATTGATCCCAAACACCCTTCTTCGTCCATTATTCTACTTTTATTTTTGTCATAAATTGATAGATTCAGCATGGCAGTAACAGCATTCTCTTGTGCAACTGCATCACACGACGACGAGAGCAGCTTTTTCAAATGGGGGATTGCGCCGGCTTCAGCTATGTATGCCCTATTTTCCTTTCCATTCTTGGCAAGCAGTCTAATCTCCCGTGCAGCAATAGTTTTTGAACGCTGTGTTCCATTTGCCAGGTGGTGAATGAGAGCACCTGCCGTGGCCTTATTAGCTTCAATTGCAGCCTTGCTTGACAAACTAGCACCAGTATTTTCACAAGAACCATCGCCATGCTCCGGCTGCTCACAAGGAACCCCGTGAGCTGTACACCACTGCATTATCAAATTCCTAAGAGCCCTATTGGGCACAAGCCTCGTATGGGCAAGCATCTGCCCCGTCTTTGGACAAGTACAGTGCCCTTCATCCATCCACCTTGATATTGAACTCCGATCATACGTCTGCCCTGTTGAAATAATCACTGGATCCTTCATCAAATCCAACAATATTGGGCAACAGAAATCCTTTGGAATGGTGATAAACGTCTCCGCTATCTCTTGACTCATCAATCCTTTCTTTGGTTTCTTATTATGCTTGTTCATCCTCATTTCCACTTCATCCTCCTCGAATCCAAATAACAAAAACCGACAATACCGTGTCAATGCCACAAAACCATTTAGTACAGATGCGGTGGGCTCAATATCCCCATCATGATTCACAATTTGCTCCTCTAAAAATTCAATTTCCATCCTACAATTCCAGGAGTCTCTAATTCCCAATCTTTCCACGAAGAACGTGCGCAATTCAGCTTTATCAGGAATATATCCACGCTCAAATTCATTTAAGAATGAATACAGTTTCAATCTCAACATTTCGTCATTTCTATCGACAAAAAAATTCAATTTTCTCGTCTGCTTCTTTAACAATTCAACTTGCTCAACAACATCTTCAGGCAAATTCCATGTATTAGTAGGAAAAACATCCAAGAGGGTCGATATTTCTTGGTTTAAATCATGAAAATGACCAGAAATAGAATGGTTTTGAAGCAAGAGCCACAACTTACTCGAGTGCAGGCAATAATCAAGCAGGATTTTCGACCTGTAAAGCACTAGGTACAACTCTTTGAAGCATAAATCTGTTGTAGAAGGCAATCTCGGGGAATTCCCAGAGGAAGAATCCACCAAACAATCCAGAAGAACGGCAAAAATCTCAATCTTTCTCACCAGATTCCGCGAATTCTTTCGCTGAAAATGTGGTCTTTTAGAACTGGTAAACGTTGAAATCAATTCAGATATAATTGCTGTCAAAGTCTCCAATAAAGCCGACTCTGATAAATCCACCGGAGCTAACAAGGCCTCCAGTGACGGCGTCCTCCTCCGCCTCAACGATGAAAAAACCGCCGCTGAAGCCATAATCGACAAAACCCCACACCTTTAATCCTCAAAAAAAAAAAGAAGGAAAAACTAACAAATTCGTATATCTAAAACCTATAACACCAAGAAATTCAAAAGAAAAACCCAAAAAAAAAAAAAAAAAAAATTTAAGACTTAGAACATTAAAAATGTGAAAGATAAGCTATAAATGCGTGTCAAAGCGTGTTTTTTCTTCTCTGTAAACGCAAAAAGAAGGGATATTTTACTTGATAACGAGTTAAATTTTTTCCCTTTTTTAACCCTTTTTCTGGTGGGATTGATATTGTGAATCCGCGTACAAAGAGGAAGAAGAAGAAGCAGCAGGAAAATGGACAAGAAGAAGAAAGGCAAGAAAAAGTGTGTTCGGTTGAAGATTGACTGAATTTCCAATGGGCCACTAATGGTTTTCTTTTCTTTCTTTTTTTTTAAATTTATTTTCTCTCTCTTAAAATTTCTCTGCAGCCTGGATGAGTGTGACATGTAATTTTCTTAGCTTTGACGGATTTTTTTTTTTTTGGTGAATTATATATTATCCATCTTCCTGTCCATACATTCTTATGTGTGTATTTATATATATATATATATATATATATTTTTTTTTTTTTTTTTTTATAATTTTCGGATAATTTTCGTATATGTTTTATTTAAAGATATTTGTAGACACTGAAATTTTATTTATATATTTAATTAAATTTAATTATATATTTAAATATATATTGAAGATATTGAAATATTTTACTCCTGCGATGAGTGACACATAACAAACTAATAGTCATTGGTTGTCACTCTCTTCATCTATAAATAGAGACCTTGAGAAACATTCAAGTGAGGTGGAAATAAGAGGTAAAATCAGAGGTGGCAGAGAATAAAAGAAACTCCGACGATTCCCTTCGGGGATCGTCCATAGTTTCTGGCGCATCCTCCCTTCGAGATCAAGCCCAAAGGTCATCGAAGTTCAAATCCATTCCGAGATCCAACCCAAAACGCCAACGCCCCTCGGAAGAAATCAAAATCCATTGGATCGAGATGAAGCCCAAAATGCCCCCGGATCCACGACGAAAAGAATCGGCGGAGAAATATAAAGATTCGAGCTCAACATCAAAATATATATTATCTTGTGACATTTATATTTTTGATTATTTATTTTGCAGATAATAATAATAATCGAAAAAATTTTATTGTTCACAATATTAAAGAAAATAAAATATTGTATTACTTTTTTTATTGTTTGAGGTATATGAAACATTGATATATGTATATATATATATATATATAATAAAGTGTATTTTAATTTAAAAATAAAAAATTTTTAATAAATAAATGAGCATTAATTTATAAAACAAAACATTTTGTTAATATTAAAAGTGTCCATTTACCAAAAAAAATATATATATTAAAAGTGAAAAATGTAGAAATTATATTATAAATTAATTAGTAGGAAGTAGAGTTGTTCGCGAACAAAGCTCGTTCGAGCTCGTTCGTTTATTAATCGAACCGAACTCGAACAAATTTTTAGGCTCGATTAATTTTCAAGCTTACTCGAACACCGTCCGTGAACATAATCGAGCGTTCGCGAACATATTATTAATTTTTTTTATTATAATTTATATATATATTATTTAATAAAAAAAAGTAAAAAAAAAATGTCATAGTTTGCAAACTCGAGCTTTATAAACAAATAATCGGACGAACTTGAGTTTTATAAACAAATAATTGAACGAACTCGAGCAAAATTTTTGACTCGAATTATTAAATGAACGAACTCGAACAGTGTTCGAACACTTAATCGAACGAACTCAAATTTCGATGTTCGATTCGCCTCTACTCGTTTACAGCGGTAGTAGTAGAAGGTGAAAAGTACATGTAATAAAATAAATTTATTATTTGATAAGAATGATAATAATGATAAAGGGATGATGATAAGTGGGAAATGTGTGTTTTTGGGTAAAGGTATTTGAGGTATCTTTTTCTTTAGTGGGATATTTGGAATAATGATGTCAAGTTATGAAAGTAGAGAGAGTTTATTAGTGGGTGCTTTTTTTAAAAAAAATCTCTTGTTATGATTTCTTGAATTTATAACTATTATTACTTTTTATATACTTTATCAATGGTATCTTCTATGCTTACTAGCATTTGGTCTATAAGGGACTTTAAAAAAATCAAATTTTACATAATTTTATTTATTTATTAAAATCAGGTAACATTAATTCATTAAATTTCATCAAAATTTTGAGTGTGCTCAAATTATAATAAAAAACTGTGATTAACTTAATTTTCTAGACATGTTATATAAGAACATAATTGATTTAAAATGTCTATCAACATAGTTGACCCTAAAAAATATATTAAGTGTATGGACAAGTTGGACAAATATATATTAATTAGACTAATTATTGGTTATTGGTACAACTTTTTGCTTACATAAGAGTAATATTAGTCTTTATGTGGTTCAGTAAATTTAGTTTTTTTAAAAATGAATAATTTATATATATTTGTTTTTTTTTTATTTAACTTGTTATCTTTCTTTTTTTTTTTTTTTTTTGGGTAATTATTTAACTTGTTATCTTATAGAATAAAAATATCATTTATTGATATATATTTTTCTAAATATATCTATAATTAAAAGAAATAGGAAGGGAGTAATAATAGTATTTAAGATGGCTTATCAAAAAAAAAAAAAAAATAGTATTTAAGATGATATGACAAGGAGGAAATGATAAATACTGAACTATCAAGATTTGGGTACAAAGTTTGACTTGACTATTTGATTCTAGCTAACTTTAATTTTTATTTATTTGATCCTTTTTAACTTTTTATGCAAATTTATAAAGCACAATATTACATATAATTTATTTAGAAAATTATTAAATTAATTAGAATTTTAAAATTTTTTATTTAATAATTAAGTGCGTCAAAATAAATAATATATATATATATATATATACTAAACTTTGGGAAAAAGGTGAGCGTAATAAACAAAAGTAAGAAAAAAGAGATAGTTAGATGATTTCCACAATTAAGAGTTGACCAATTAATAAAAGTAGGGTTATCAATTTTCCATCGTTTTTTTTTTTTCTTTTTTCTAACCATTAATAGTAACCACAAACAAACTTGGGAAATGTACAACAGATTTTGATAAATTATTTTTAGTACTAACAATTCTTTTAATACAATTATAATTTGATATGACTTTTTCTATTTAAATTCATTTGCCTATTACTACTATATAAGTATTATTTCCTAAAAAAAAAAAAAAGTTGTTATTTAATTTAAAAATAAAATTTAAATTTTATTTTTGTCTTAAATGAAGTGATAAAATATTAGGGTGGAGAGAATCTTAAATAAATAAATAAAAAAATGCATAGTTTGGAAGGAAGCGTGAAATGTGGACATTATTGACCATAAAACAACACAAGGCTGTGAATTTTGGCGGTCTCAACACTCCCATCACTCTAAGGGTGAAAACCCGTCCACCCTTTTCTTATTTTTTCTCTAACATGACTTAAAATTAGTTTGTTAATCTTCTTCTCCTTAAAAATTATTAATTTATTTTAATTATTAAATATAAAGTTTAATAATGAATATTTAAAAATAACCTTTTATTAATAATAATAAAAAAAAAATGGTGTACAAATGAATTATTTTTATTTTTCTATTAAACACATGTCTAATAACTTGAATTAAATAATAATACATGTTACACACTATGTCTTTAAATAAAATTTTAATATAAACATTACATAAATGTTATGATAAAAGAGTTAAATTTATGTAAATATAAATTAGTGGTAAGAATAATTATAGAAAAATAAATAAAGTAAATGAATGCAAAGCAATAAAGGTAGAAGAAGAAGAAGAAGACCCAGATTTGAAAATTAAAGAGAGGATGGATCTATGGTATCATAATGCTGGTTTTGACTTTGCCATAAAAGAAAAACTAATAATGGCTCTGCTTTCTATGCGATATAATTGGTTATAGGAGTGGACTATATACATTGCCGTATGTTCCCAACTTCGAACGGAAACTTGTTCAATATTCTTCTTATTCCCTTTTTTTCTTCAATATTAGTAATTGATTACATATACAATTATTTAAAATTTATAAATTATAATTACGAGGAAAAGAAAACTAGGTGGACTTCCACATTGAATTTGTCCCATTCTGATGTGGACCAAATTGCGTCGTTAAAATGGAATCTCCATCCTCCGCGGTGCTCTAAAATGATTCCCCAACTATGCATGCAATCTAAATCAAGTGCCTTTTTTTTCTTCAAAAAATATAAATTTTTTTGTGATTTAATCGAGGTCATCTACTACTTTACATGAAATCAATGTAATGTTTTTATTACACAATATTTTTTTATTATGTAAATAAATTTGAAAATACAAGTTACAAATTGTTATTCTTTTTGTTTCTTTGCCTCCCCCTCATATTAGGGTTTTGAACATTCTTCTCATGTATGTTTTTATTTTTCCAACAATAATATATAGTTCCATCTAATCTTATCAACATTAATAACAAATAAAAACATTACAATTTAAAGAATTACAAATTTTTAATGCAAGTAATGACTTAGTAGAAATACTATATATATATATATTTTTTTTTTTCTTTTGATAAATATGCAAGAAGTTAGGTTTTCTCAATATTTATATTATCTTGTAATCTCAAGGTTCATATATGATTGACTAAAAATTTAATCAAATATTATTACTATTATTATTTCTTGTCATGATATGATTGGCCAACTAGCCAAAATCACCATTAGACCTCACAAAATTAATCATCAAAATTTCAATCATTCAAATTCGTTCTTCAATTGCCAAACACCAAATTAATCACTCAATATTAAAATAAATATTTTAAAAAATAATATACATAAAAATCAGAGTGTTTGTCTAATTTGGCCCTACTTTTTAAAAAAAAAAAAAAAAAAACCTTCGGATTTAAGCCTCATTTTGAAACTATATCCTAATACGATTGTCTCATTTACAAAATGAGTCTTATTGGAACCCATTGAAGAACAATCGCTTAAGGGATTCATTTTAAGAATGAGTCTTTTTGAATTTCGCAATAATTTATATTAAAATGAGTATAATTAGTATCAATTTAACACAACAACTATAATAATATTTTTCTCCTATAATTAAATCTCAAATTTATCTTTTACAAAGAATTAAAATTCTAAATGAAGGCCAATGGAATAAGAAAGAAGTAAAATTTTAAATTTCAAATAAGACTAATTCAATAAGAAAAAAGTAATAGTTTGAATTATAAATTTAAAAATATACATCACATGAGTTTGTTTAAAAGGAAAAAATAAACAAATAAAGAGTGAAATACACAATCAATAATCATCATTTCAGTTGGAGGTGTTGCCACAAGTTCTTCTATTATGCCGTGACATATCATAGCTACCGCATCTTGAATGTGAATGAGGATTTCTTGCATCCATTGAACCTCGATACATTTGAGATCATAAAAGATCCGGACCACCATCCTTCATTTTGTGTTTATAGAAGTGAAGTACAAATGAAGCTCCAATCACAGTTCTTCATTTGCGATAAGTTAGAGATCCACCACATAAATTAACTTGTAGTTAGGGTTTGAATAAAATAGTATAAAAAATGAATTTGCATCTCACCCAAATGTCGAGATACTACAAATACATGGGAACAAAGTATTCCAAATATCGACCGTTTATTACAGCTACAAGATTGTTTACTAATATGGATTGTGTAAACATTATTTCCTTTTTCATCTCCCCTCATTAGTGTTCTAACAATAAATATTCCAGTTTAGAGATTGTAATAGAAAATATTATGCTCTTTTGCTTTTTTTCTCCCCATTCTTAACATATTGTCTCCAAATTATTGATGAAAAAGGATGTGTAGTGTGTGTTGCCTAATCTCGGTGTTGGTTGAAATAATGAACGATTTTGTTGTATACAAACTCAACTAAAGCTTTTAGAGGTAATGCACAATACTTCTTTAAAACACTATTTAATAATTTAGATAGATTTATAGTTAAACAATCATACTTGTAACCACTATCATATGCTAGTGTCTATTTTTCATTATCTATGGCTGTCAAGTAATTAAATGTTTCCACATTCTTCATTTTTTATCTCTTTCATAAGCTCATTAAAATTTGTAACCTTACTTTTTTATCATGCCTTATACATCAATCGGATAACGCTTTCCTTTTAAATGTCACTTTGAAGTTTGCCCTTACATGCCTTAAATAGAACCTATGGACTGCATGTGGTGATTGTCATTCAGGTTGATGACTAATTGCACTCAAAATACCTTTATGTCTGTAAGAAATTAAGTAGACAATCCTATTAGGTACCACGTAATATCGCAGAAGTCGTAAAAAATAACTCCAACTTGCAGTAATCTCTTTATCAAAATTAAATTACAAATGTCAAAGGATATATGTAGTTTTTTTACATCCCAACTACTAGCAATAAGAAGAACTCCTTTATATGCACCTCTAAGAAATGTACCATCTATAGAAAATACTTGTCAACAATAGGTAACACTAGAGATAGATGCCTTAAAGGACTAAAACATATTGTGAAATACCTTATCATTTTCAAAATTAGATTGATGGTGTTTCCAATGTAAGATTGTATTTGGATTTACTTCTTATAAGACACACATGTACTTTGGTAATATTTTGAAAGTGTCGTTCCAACTCGTGAATAAGATTTTGATTGCAACATTCCTTATATGCCATCTTTTTTTGTAGGAAAAATTACTTTGAAATAACTTATGCACTTCTTTTTGGATAACACATACATGGGCCTTTGGCTAATTTCTCATAAGATGTATGATATTTCTTGCAATATACTTATGCGTTAAAGTTTTGTGGTTATTATTGACAACTCGCATAATACATGTGTGATTATGATTTAAAATTGAAACCTACCACTAACTATATGATTGTTTCCAAATGTCTCTGTTATACCTATTACATGGGTTTAGTCTTGTCTTGTTCTTGCATTTAGCTACCCAGATGGTACTCTTACTTTTGACAACTGTAAATTCTTGACCCTATAGTATGTACCACATTATTACTACATAAATAACTTGAGTTTTATTATTAAATCTCATTCTCAATCTCAACTCATTATCATTTCTAATCATCTCCGTATATTAATATTTTCTCATACAAGGTCATAATGCACAAGTTCATCGGAACCTATATCACTATAGCATATGAATGATACGATGAAGTAAAATTTGGACAATGTCCACTCATAGGTAGATTACTGTGAGACCCTTTGCCCTAAGGCATGGGACAATGTTGTGTGTAGATGTGCATCTTAGGGTTTGGCTGTGTGCCAAACTATATAAAGGATCGAATTATGTGCGTGAGCTGAGTTGTGTGTCATGATCGGTGGGCTGAGCATTGTGGCACGGGTAGTGACACAAGTTCGAATCCTAGTTGGAGTAGGAGTCCTATTAGGTTTGGAAGCACGAAGATGGATTGTGTCCATGCTGGAAAACCCTAGTTTTGTATAACCCTAATTGTGGCTATAAATAGGAGCAATTAGTAGGCAACATTGGCAGAGCGAGAGAGAGGGTAATAGAGAGAGAAAACACTTGTGAGTTAGATAGAAAATCTGTGTCCATTGTATTATATCGTTGGCCATGTGTTCTTGGCCGAGCACCCTTTGTTTATAGGTGCTCAAAATTGTGTAATCCTTATCTATTTGTTAATATAGAAAAAGGTTAGGTATTCGTTTGTACTTGCTTGTGTTGGTTCCTTCTTTTAGTTTAAATAAATGATATATAGAAGAAAAATTCATGAGAAGATGAGATAAAAATTAAGATTTTTCCAATTTGAATTGGGATATAATTTTTAAAATAAGGTAAAATCTAGAGGTTTTTTTTTTTTTAAAGGTCGGATTCGACAAATATCCTAAAATTTTTTTTTTTTTATAAGTGAATATTCATTAATAAAATCATTTATGGTAATAGAGACAAACATTTAGCTTATTCATCAAAAAAAAAAAAAAAAGTGAGACAAAAAATTTAACTTAAATAAATTGAGTCAAATACAATTATAAAAATAAACAACAACAAAACTATTATATTTATGTTTACAACATATTGATGACCGATTATTGACATTATTTATAAGGAGAGCTTGAGTTCATCTTCTTCCTTCAATAACAATCTATTCGATCTTGAGTGAATAATAGATTTCAAAGACGTCTAAGAAAAAGAGAAAAATCGAGAGAATGATTCAAATCAAGATTGATATATAATTCAAATCTTCAAAAAGAAAAAAAAAAGTTTTATCTCTACACATCAATGAAGAATCATGCATTTGAGAGTAAAATTAATGATAAAATAAAATTAAAAAGAAAAAAAAAAAGGAAAAGAAATTGACAGAATATTTAAAAGAAAAAAATAAATATAAATACTTATTTGAAGACAAATACTTAAAAAGAGAAGAGGATGAACCGAAGAGAAGAGAAAGAAAATCACGTTGAAGCAAAGAAAAGAGAATGAATTCTAGAAAAGGCCGACACTTGTTGTTCCAGCATCATCGAAAACGTACAAATCACTCGCCGTTTCGCTAACGCCACGTATGTAAATTCTCCCCAGTCAACTCATGACCCGTCTTTGAACCGGTACCAAAGTCAAAGCTGCCCCAAGCCGATTGGAATTTTACTAGTATTTTATATAATTAAAGTTTTTTTTTTTTTTAAAATGAATCTCATAACATTAAATAAATTTAATTAACAATTGTATATGACTCCTAGTACCAAACCATTAAAAATATAAAAAACCAAAAGATTAATCCAAAATTAATAATTTAACTTAATTTTTAGGGATTGTCGTTATTACCTGCAATTAAAGTTCAGATAATGTGTTTTTTATTTGAATGGTGTTGATTTCTTCCAGTTGTCAAGATGTTGAATAGGATTCATATCAATGGCCGTCCAATGCCGACTAATAAGAATGAATTTTCTTTTTTAACTTTTGGAATTATAAGAATGATGGCTAAACTTAAATTTTTTAAAGTTGTATTCCAATATCAATGCCATTATTTTCTCATATAAATAATTTTTAAAAATTAATATATTAAATTGGAAGTGGAATTCTTAAATATCTTAAAAATCGAAGATTAATTAATATCATTCACAAATTATTTAAATAATTTGTGTATGACCTCGTAGCAAGCCAAGAAATTTCCAATGTCATATTAAGTACTTGATGGTGGTGGTCAAGATTGGTGAGTTTATATGTAGTAGTAGTAGTATGGACAACTTAATTTGTCGTTTAAAGTAATTAGGAGGGTTTCATGGGATACTTGTAGTTTTCTATGCAAAACATTTCTTCTCTATCAATTTAATTTAAGACCACATGAGCCTTTTATTATTATTATTATTTTTTTAATGTTAACTTTCTACTTAGATTTTCATCTTCAAATTTATTGTTCTGAATTTAAGGTTCACCTACTCAAGCTGACCTACTAATATATAGTGCAAATGAATTCAAACTTCAACATTAATTTTGTTAGAACAAGATCCAACAATTTCACCAATAATTTATAAAATGCTTTTTTTTTTTTTTTTTCAAATTGTAAAAACAGTACATGGATAGTAGACCATAGGGTTTGGAATCGGAATTTTTATTTTTATTTTTATTTTTATTTTTTAAAATTATTATTATTCCTTATTCGAATTTCATCTTTAAGACTACTTTTTTTTTTCCCCTCTATTCTTTCACGCAAAAATTCTCTCTTTTTTTTCATTCATACCTACGAGTTAATATATGGTCGTTTTCTTTATGGCGTGTGTGTGTGATCCAGGAAAATAGATTCGTAAATGTGTGGAAACAAAAAAAAAAAAAAACTAAATAAAATCCTTGTTCCTCAGTTGTGGGGGATGGATATTTCGGAAACATGAATTAACATTTCTTTTTGACTTTGACTGGAATAAATAAAAAATAAAAAAATAATAAAATATTCTGCTATTCAGATTCATTTCATCTTCCTCCACTGCTTTCAATAATGGATTCTTGATTCATACAAAGTGACCGACCACGCAAGGTTTTCTTTTCTTGTTTTCTCAATGCTCCAAACTTTTCCTATGAACTATATTTATTAATACAACCAACAACATTTATACAACTAACTATACAACACAACGTTGAATCATTTGTTAATCTAAGTCAAAAACAAGAAAAAGAAGTTAGAGGGTTAGAACATATATAGAGATACAAAAGGAAATAACTATATATAACCACAGAAATTAAACATCTTTTTTTTTTTTTTTTTTTATAGGAAAACTAGAAAGAAAGAAAAAATGCTAATTTTAGTACCGTTGTCAACTACTAGTTAAAAACGGACGAACTAAAAACTCAAAAACTAATAATATGGATTCGATTATTGAATTCAATCATTCAAGAAAAGAATCAATTCTGTGAACAGCTCTTGAAAACGCAAGAACATCATCTGGGTTTTTTGCAACTTTTTCTGTAGCGTCGCGATGAAATTCCTCCTTGTGGACCTCTCTAGCTTTAGCCATTGGATCTTGTTCGCCACTTCTTTCTGCAGGAGCTGCTGCTGCTGCTGCTCTTCTTTCTTTCTCCAATATTGCTTCTTTCTTCATATCTTTCACTGCTTCCATATCCACAGATCTTTAAGGTGAGAGATTAGAGGATTAGTATAAAACCCATCATTCCTAAGAGATAAAAAGGATACAAATTGCATACACGTGTAGGGTTGACCTCACTCTCTCATTTGTCATCCCACATGCACACTACCTAAGGATACACGTAGCTTGTATCATATATATATATATATATAAATTATTATTATTTCATCATCTAATATTTAAAATATGTTTATTTTGAATTCAAATTGTAACTCTTATTTAAAAAACTTCCTAACAAATGAATTAAATTCAATTTTCTCTATTATAAAATTTAAATCAAATTCAAATTAATTGGATAACAAAATATATGTGTGTATATATATATATATATATATATATATATATATATATATTATATATATATATATTTTGGTCAAATGAGTTATTGGTGTCTGAGGTCGTACTCCAGTAAGCTATCCAGTGTTAATGGATCAGTGATTGCAATTATATACATTCCATGGTGGGCATCTATTTCTGGCTTAAATGGATTTACTTTCAAACTGCTCTGACCTTCTTCCCCTTAAAAGGACTTGAAGATTTTGCATACGCAAGATTTATCTGAAATTAAATGACAGCTACAAAAATATCAAGGAAAGAGAATTTTAACATTATATATATATATGAGAGTTTCAAGAAAATGGATTCATAAAGAGAACAAGATTACCTGAAAAAAGAAAAGAATATGAAGAAGAGAAGAAGCACAATGGCCCAAGATTCAATTTTGTCTTATAATTTCCCTATTTCTAATTTATTTTCAATGTAAAAGTGAATGTTGACAAATGAAAATGCCTTCTACTACACTACACAGAAAGATACTCATAAGAAATTGAACAAGTAAAAAAATTAACTTATAATAAAATAACACCTGCCCTCCATGCCCTCAGTCAGCTATGGCCAAGTCCAGCAGTATTATAATAAATTCCTAATGCTGCTGCTGTTATTCTACCTTGGAGAGACACCTTCCGCAGGAGACAAATTTAAGCATTGTCTGTGGCCTCCTTGTTCTAACTTTTAAACGAGAGAGCTGCATATTGGAGAACTAAAATGAGTTTTTATCGATTTTTCAATACCTACTACTTACTTAAAAAGAACATAAATAAAATGAAACTAATTGGGAATTATGATTTTTTCCATTGCAATCTGCAAGAATAATTAAGGTGGCAAACTCTGATCTTGCTAAATGGTTTCACAAAAGTGAATGCTTACCTTCCGACGAGTAACTCTGGAAGCTCTCCAGCAAAGCAAGCTCCTTGATCTTGGTTCCAATCTCCTGAGAAAAAAAAAAAGAATCTTGGTTAGTTTAGTGTCTACTGCAAGACTTAATTGATAAGGATCCTCAATTATCCTTTTTTCAGGTTTTGGAAAAGAAGCACGTACAAGTTTTCTTGCTCGAGCTTTTCAGCGATGGATACAGCCTTGCGTTTTGACCATCCACTTTGGTGTGCACAACCTTCTGCTTGCTGAATCACATGTGCTAAGGAAACCTTCCCTCTCACAAGGCTCAGACTCTGGTTTCTTTCCCCAAGTTTTCTTCTATCTGGAACACAAGTCTTGTCATCTACCACAGCTCTTTCCTTCCCCTTATTAGGAGAAGCTTCCAGTTCAACAATCTCGGTCCCAGCTGAGTTAACAAACTGGAGTTGTTCACTTGAACCATCTCTATCCTTCTTGAACCGTCTCTCATCATAATCACTAGAAATTGGATTTGTCCCCTTATAGTAAGATGGTGACGGTAAAATAATGGTTCCCACCCTCACATCTTCACTTGATTGGCATCTTATTTCTATTGTAATAGGAGATCCAACAACAGACTCAAAAGCTTGTAAAATTTGTGTCTTAAATTTCTCAGCCTTGGACTTCGCCGAATGTGAACTAAACATCAACTGTGCAGTGGGAGCTGTGAACACATAATAAAATTTATTTAAATATGTAGAACTCTCTGAACAACAAACAAACCACTACCTCAGACGTAATATAAATAGCACTTTTGTCTTTGAATTTCAACATTTTATCTTAATAATATTAATAAAACTACAGTATACATTACTTTCCCTTCATAGAGCAATCACTGTGACTTGTGGGGGCTACCAAATGGATTGAGCCTTTTACATATGCATCATCCTGATATTCTGAGTTGTCTTGAAACTAAAATGCATATATCTGATATATCTAGGTTTGGTGGTTTTCTTTCATCCTCGACATTCCACATGCATATTCTATAGTATTTATCCAGTAATAGTTTTTAAGAGAACCTCTAGATTTTATGACATTTTCGTCCATATAATTTCACATTAACTCCTTTGCAGCAGCAATTCCATATCTTTGGGAAATTATCTAAATTTGGAAAAACAAGAGTATCTAAATATTAGTCATCGATAATACTCATCAATGAATTTCCATAGAGAAAAGTGTATCAATCATACTTCTATACTGATCCTCCTTATCATTCACTATTCTTTAGATTTGAACTCTTCTATCGATGAACGTGTGTTACTTTGGTAGAACTCTTAAAATCTTACTTTGCGTTTTCTAGATCCTCAAATGAACGTGTGTTCAATTTCAAAATGATGAAGTCAAGGCTCCCTTCCCTCATTCTGCTTCTTCCTTCATGATGCAAAATTCTAGCTATATGAAGCTAGCAACATAATTTGCTTTTCATTGACAATTACTTGATAGCAAGTTAATTCTAACCAAAGTCAGGCATAAAAAATGCAGATATATGAAAAATCTAAGGGAGCAATGCAACAATCTCCTTGTTTTCATCTTAAAATAGCAACAAGTAATCTCACTGATGCACAAAAGGCAGAAAGATTTCAACATAGACTAACAGGAAGGTAATCCAAAATATAAAATATCAACTAGATATGATAATGAGAGATGAATGTACCTGCACCAAAACCAACTGAAATCAGCTTCCCTTCCTGGAACAAGAACTCTCTAATGCCATTTATTTGGATCTTTTCAAGAACTTCCAACCAAATTTCTTCAATTTCCCTACGAAATTTACCGGCTAATTGCTCAGTACCGATTCTATTTCTGTCATTTGAAAAGTTTTGCAGCAGTTGCGGAATCATTTCATTTGCAGCTTGCCTTCTTCTGTCAATACTAGATCCTTTCACCAACCCATTATGGCTAACATCACCATAATTTCCAGATTGAACATTATCTACTCTAACACTAGATGATAATCCTCTTTCATTATTTGGTATATCAGTGTTTTCAGCATTGCTTTTCCTGGGTCTATCCCGTAAGGGCAGGGGACTATGAGTAAAGCTAGTGTCCGCAGAAGAACTGGGCAGTATATACTGCTGATCAGGAGCAAGTTGCAGCAGCGCAGCTGTCAACCAAGTCAGTCTGTCATTTGACATTCTCAGCTGCTTTTCAGCCTCAGATAATGTTTTGAGAGCTTGCCGCAGCTTTTCCATGTCTTCTTTTGAAACTGAAATCAAAGAGCTAGCAATGTCAGCTGGAAAGGAAAAGGCATCCATAGTATTTTGGATGGTTTTCTTTCCCTTTTTTTGCAGTTTGGAAAGAGAGGATGAGGGGGTAATCAGTCAAGAAACAGTCACAAACCTAAAACACCAAATAAAATTATGATTTATGTACATATGGATAAAGAATAATTAAATTACAAAAGAAAACTGGGTTAGTTGAAATAAAATGGCTTGAGCTACATTGTGTCAAGCACTTATTACTCTTTTGATCATTACTATTGTTTAATTATAATGTAAAATTACCAAAAGCTACTACACTTACGTGATTGCTTTCTGAAGAACTTCCTTCTAGTCCCTTCCCTTCTGAAGTCATAGCCACCAGCAAGAATATCAGTTATGACTGTGGCAAGCTGTGACATTAAAGCCAGTGGTTCAACACCAGATTCCATAATATGTCTCAGATTCTTCACGGTATTAACTGTGTCTGCAGATAAAGCTAAATCAAGTAGATCCACCAACTTCTCATCAGAAATGAGCCCAACCTGTCAATCATTTCCCAAAAGAGAAATTTGTTAATAAAATTCATTTGGTAAACATAGCAATATACAGAAGCTTGAGTGTTTGAGATTTTATTGTTGGGGGGTGTTGTAGTTACGGTCATCTCTGTCAAAATAGTTAAATTCTACCATCATTAACACCATCAGGCACCTTTTCTCTTTTGGTTGGAATATGCACGAGAAATAACATATTACTAACCCAAAGCTTGTCAAGAACTAGAAAAGTTTTTAGTTTTTTGGAGGATGTGTCTTGTGAGAAATAATGGAATTACTCATTTTACAAATTTTGGTTTTGCTTTAAGTTAATGCTCCAATATAGTTAGAGAACATATGACTTAAGGGAATGTATATTGTGTGTGTGTAACAGATGATTACAACATTAAAACAACCACACAACATTGAAATATTTTCTTAGCCACAACTTTTATAAAAAAAAAAATTTTAAAAAAAAGGATGCTATGGAAAACTAGCTAGTAGTAAACCAGAGAGAATAGTGCCCTTGTTCAGTCAGCTAATAGTTGGAATAAAACTCAATGAAATAAATTTTTTCTCGCAAAGTGAATAAAATAACAACATCAGCAAGTGAAGATGGTATAATAAATTTCCAGAAAGTTTCAGATTCAGAACTTTCCAGGATTATGTTTAAGCTACAAATCAAGAATAAACATTTGAGTTACTAATATTTAATTATTCATCAAATTCCAGGAGATTAGGTTGCTCTTAGATTATAGTACAACTATTAGAAACTTACTTCAGTAGACAAAAATAGCATGAAGGTTCCGGAAATAAAAAATAAAATTGAATCATATTAAGTCACATGGCTGGAACCGGCAAATCTCAATATTAGGAACAAACTACTGTACAAAGCAAATAAATGCAACACACAGCATGAAATAGAATAATGCTAGTTCTGAGAATTTTTCAGGGACACATGAAAGAAAGCTCACCATTTCTTGCACTAGAGGCACAGAGATCTTCTGCCCTAGCAAACTCAACTGTTCAAGTGTCATCTCAGCATCCCTCAAAGATCCATCTGATTTTGAAGCAATAAGCTTCAATGCGTCCTTATTGATCTGTATGTCTTCTTTTGATGCTATCCACTGCAAAGTATATATAATATCAGCATCCTTCAACTTTGGGAAAAAGAATTTCTGGCACCTAGATATGATTATATGAGGTAACACATCAAGGCTTGAACAAACAAGGACAAAAACCACACGCCTTGGAGATCGATCAATAACTTTCACTATGGCACTCCAACATTCAGGAGATAAGGTATCACAATCATCAAATATAGTAACTCTATACTGGGATGCAATCTGAGAAACAATCATATTGTCAAGGAGGTCCATGATGCTTTCGAAGTCAAAGTTACTGACAGGGCCTATTTCCCTTATATTTCTACTCTTCCCCATATCATGCGCAATACATGAATTGCAAAACCCACAAGGCTTGGGATGTTCAAGGGACTGGCAATTTAAAGCTCTGGCAAATATTCGTGCAGTGGATGTCTTTCCTGTACCATGAGGCCCATAGAAAACATATAGCAGCCCAACCTTCCTTTTCATAACGGCATTTGAAAGAGCTTGTGCCACCAAGTGCTGCCCTACTAGATCCTTGAAGCTTCTTGGCATGTATTTTTGAGTTAGATTCTGATGCCTCCTATTCCGAACCCCTCTCGCTTTGTGTTGTTGCTCCCCTGATCTAGCTTCTGAGGCCAGGTCAGAATCAATTTCATGCTTTAGCAGATTATCAGCGAAAATGCCCAACTCCCCTGAATAGTCATGAAACCAAGCAGCATTTTCTGTGCTTCCAGAAGCTTCAGGTAGTAGTGGCATTGCTTCAGCATTTAATCTTGTAGATGAGCTCGACCCCCCACTCCCAGACATCATAGGCAAATTGGGAACAGCACTTTCTCGCGGGACAGGACCATCTTTCTTTAGCCTAGAATCAGACAACCCACATGAGAAGCTCCTACCAGCCATGTCAAGAAATGATTTTCCCCTATCATGAATTCTTGACCAATTCCAAGGAATGCCACATCCATTTCTGGGAGCTCTGCTGAAGTTCTGCTCTGTATATTCATCACCCTCTCCAAGATGATATTTTTGGTGCATTGCTGCACCTTGAGCTAATGAGTTAGATGCCACAGACATTTCACTTTGGCCACTAACATGCCGAGAACCTACAGAAGCACGATGCTTTCTCGTGCTACGGAACTTGCGCCTCTTCCCCCTGTTCAGACCACCAGAAGATCCATGTTTAGGCACTTCTGTTGTCCCCTCAGCAAAATTTTCAGTTTGGGAATATCTCCCATGCATATGGGCATGAGATGAAGCAGCATCCTCACTGTCTCCCCGGACCTCATTTAATTGTTCAGAAAGGGTTTTCATAAAATCATCTTGTTTTTGCCTTCCTTTCTGTTTGACATTCTTATCCTTCTTTACGGAGCTCCCAGAAACATTGCCGTATACTCGATTATCTCCATCCTCCTCAGCAAGCTCATTCTTTAGAGCCATGAGCTCAGCACTAAGATTCCTGCCACTCGATTTTTCTCTCTCAACTCTTCTATGTTCGCGAGATTCACTCTTGCTACTGTACTCACTCACTGCTGCTGCTCCATCCGCCTTCCTGCTTATATCACCAGGAGTCACTTTTGCAGTTGGTCGTCCAACTTCAGATGGTGAGCTTCCTGCCATTCCTCTGACTTCCTTTAGATACTCAATGCCAACACTCCTTCTCCCATTCCCTATTGCTGCCTCCTTTTCCCCTCTTTTAAGAATCAAATCAATAACTGAAGGAGACTGCCATGAGGGTGGACTAGTAGAAGGATCTCTCAAAGACCTGGACCTCTGAAGGACAACAAGGTCCCTCATGAGAGACTTATCAGCCAACAATGGACTATGCTTATGCATGTTCTTCAGATGAATACAGTTTGTTAAATGTATATGGTTTCGGAGGTGATCATTAATATTCCCATTTGCATCCTTAAGTATGCGGTCACGAACAATCCTGGTCATGATCAGTAATTATATAGATCCAATCCTAGGAATTCTGTTGGATTAACCCAACCCAGAATATGACAGTATTCCTCATTATTTCAATCTGCAAGTGGCATATCTTCCCCAATTGTCACAACACTATTACAACCAAAATCTCTGGATCATATTGAATAGATAAGTCATCAAATACCATATTTTCTCAATTCAAAAATCACTTACAACACAAATCACTCATCAATAGAGATCTGAACATAACCACAGTAATAAGAAAGAATATATCATGTCCAATGATAACTTTCCAGTATACCAAATACACACAAAACCCTCCAAACAGAAAAATTGCCACCCAAGAGGAACGCACTCCAACTTCAGAAGCGCCAAGTTAGAAAATAAAAGTAAAAATTCCGACCAGAATTAATATCCAAAAATCAAACCTTTTACAGCTTCAAATCTCAAAGGCATAAACATTTCGTCGATGAAACGAACATTAATTAGGACAAAGACAAAACATGCAACCTCACTACTAAAAGGGATGACAATTTTATAAAATAAAAATTATTTCTTTTGGGCATGAAAGAATTGAAAAGGCAGCGTCTTTTTCTCTCTGGTAAGCATTAAGGCTAAAAGGGTCTCAAGAAAACTGAAGGGCCAGGGCGGAGAAGAAATAAGATCACGTGAGAGTAAGCCAAGAATAAAGAGAAGAAAAGCGAGTTGATAGAACACTAGAATCACCTGAATTATAGAGGAGGAAGAGGAGGAGAATGGGCAACTACTTCTTGATTTCTACAGTTTGCATAGGCAAGTGACCCGTTTCCATCATTAAATCACAGTTTTTCCCTCACCTCTTTCTTTTCTCAAGTCTCTCCGTCACAATCCCAGATCTCTTTTTCGCCATCCCTTTTCTTTTCACATGAATTTCAACAGGGTTCTTCTCTTTCTTCTTCCCAAGAAACGACGATAGAAGATGCTACTACAAACAAATCTATTTTACAATGCTCCAATTTACTTTTTGAGTACTGTGCAAATGCGTAACTATCAACTTAATTATTCTTTATTGAACTTTTTATTTGCAGAGAGCTAGGAGGTTTGAGAATGAGAATCAGTAAACAAAACAGAGTGTACCATGCTTTGCTTACAGACTGAGATTCGGACTGTTGCAAGATATATAGAGAGAGAAAGCAGCCTTCCCGTTTAAATTTATATATACATATAGAAAGAGAGAGAGAGATGGGACCTAGTAGAAATGTGGGTTTATTTACAAATTTTGAAATTCTTTCCAAAATATGGTTATTTTTTCATCATATTTTTAAAATATGGTACTTTATTTTGACAAAATAGAGACTATTTTTTTAAAAAAAATATTTAAAGTCTATTTTCTTTTTTTATCTTTTTAAATTTATTTATAAATTTTAATTTTATAATTTTATAATAATAGCAATTTATAAATTTTTTTTTATAATTTTTATAATATAAATTATATTTATTATTAATTATTATTATACTTATATTATATTTAACAAAATGATGTAAAAATTAATTGAAATTATAATATATTATAAGTATAATAATATTATATATTATTATACTTATATTATTATATATTTTATATCAAATAAATACTATTAATATGTGAAAAAAAACAAAGTAAATATAAACTTTTATAATAGGGATAAAAATGTAATATATTATAAAGTAATTAAAAAAATACTAAAAAAAATATAATAATTATTTATGTTGGTTACAATCATGACCAGATGTTCCACATCCTGGCCTAGAAGGTGGCCGCAAAAAAAAAATCATCAAATATATAAAAGATTTTTTATGTCAATATATAATATAAATTTATTAAATTACTTAATTCAAGAATATAAAAACAAATCTTAAATTAAAATTACTTGAATATATAAAAGAAGTCAAAAAAAAAAATTACTTTACATAAATACATAAAATATTATTTTAATATTATAATGTATTATAATTTCAATTAATTTTTACATCACTTTGTTAAATATAATATAAGTATAATAATAATAATTAATAATAAATATAATCTATATTATGAAAATTATTAAAAAAATGTTTATATATTACTATTATTAGAAAATTATAAAATTAAAATTTATAAATAAATTTAAAAAGAAAAAAAAGGAGGAAAGTAGACTTTAAACATTTTATTAAAAAAAATGAACATCTATTTTGTCAAAATAGAGATACCATATTTTAGGAATATGATGAAAAAATAACTATATTTTGGGAAGAATCCCAAAATTTGTCATATTTTGGGAATAAACCCGTAAAAATGGTGAGGAGGGAGAAAATATAGTGGTGATCAGTGACAAGATTGCTTAGAAAGTTGACACTTTGGCAACAAAACGAATGAATAATCCCTAACCTTCACATTTGGAAGGATTATTATTTCTTGATTCTTTGCTTCTGCATTTTTTCATTTTTTCATTTTTTTTTATTTGGATAAGGTAAAAACGAAACAATTTGCCTAAACATTTTTTCATATTCTTAAAAGTGTATGAGGATAATTATAGTTATAAATCATTTAGTAATTTAAAAAATCTCTTGATATATAATTTGGTCCCTATTATGAATAATGTAGGTACAGAAATAATAATATTTGATTGGGTGAGATTCAAAAATTTCCTTTTGTAAGGTCCGTTACAATCAATGATTATAAAAGGGGTAGATAGGACAACAATATAAATTAGGTCAGCAGTTACCACCAGCCTTGCCTGGTTGTACCTTCCATTTCAAAGAAAGTACACTACTAGTGTATTTATTATCAAGTTTAAGACATGACCTAGCCAATATGTGATACTCAAAAATCATATGCAATTTGTTCAAAAATAAATAAATTAATTAATTAACGCCATTTCCATAAAGAGAAATATTGGTTCACCTGTCTCATATATATATATATATAATATACACATAAATGTTATTAAACTTGAATCGTATGAAAAAAAAATTAATACGATATGTTCTAAATCGATTCTAACTATTAATAATATTAAAATTATATCCATATTCTAATTAATAGCTCTTCGAGTTCGGTAAAATTCATATGAGAGATAAATTGTAACCTTAAGTTTTAAACAATTGTTGTATGCGAATTCCATCTTACAACTCACTTAACCATTACTAAATTACCAACGCTTTAAAGTTACTTTTTAAAATTGAATTGTACTTCTCACAATCTAAGCATTTTATTACAATTATTATTTTCTTTTTTTTAGAGTTGAAAATATTTAAAATTATTCTATTTCCATAAACTAAACTTGTTTAAAAAAAATATATATAGAAAATTTAGATTCTGCTTTCTATATCATTTAGTGTTATCATCATTTTGGTTTTTCTTCTTTTAAAGCTTCCAAGATTAATAAAGTATTATTAGTGATTTAGGTATTTTATGTTAATTGTATTCAGTAATGGATTCACCAATAAAATTAATAATTCTCATAAAGGTTGATTTGTTATACAAATATATTTTAATTATTTTTTTCACTTTTTATTCAAGATTTTGAATTTATTAGTAATAACACTACAGTTTAATAATTAAACAATTGAGTCCAAAAAAAAACTAATATTTTTAAATTAAACTTATCAATTAAAATACTCAATAATAGTTAAACTTTATCTTTTAAAAAAAAATAATCTTTTGCATTAAATATTTTTCGAAAAATATGTATGGTCATGCAGAAGATATATATATTAAAAATGTACGATAATGTTAGTAAATATGAATGTAATGTAATGATGGAGCAGCAGGTCACATGCATGCATGTTGTAATTTTGTAAAGGTTATATAAGAGAAGCCAGTTTGATGTAGCCGTTGGGGGAAAAACCCTCTGCCAAGATGCATGTGTTTTCACATCATTTATTTACTTATATATTTTCTATATGGCATTTCCCTATCTAGAACTTTATACACATTCCCTAGGCATTCCGCATTCCGCATTCCGCATTTCCACATTCCACCCCCACTAATTTCTTGGTTCAAAATGTTGCAAATTTCATACTAATATATATGTAAGTATTATTGGTCCAATTTCACCAAGTAAGGGACACGATGAAAGAAAAGTTACCTTAGTTTGTCTAGGCAAGATTAAGGATTGGCATTTTATCAATCAATTCTTTTTATATTGAATCAAAATTAAAGATTCAATAAATATATATATATATATATATATAAAAATATAGTATGATTACTATTTTATTAATCTATATCTAATTTCAAATTTGCTAAATATTATAAGTTATTTTTGTAAAATTTTATTAATTATATATTATGATTGTTATAATTTTATTTTTATATAAATATATAATTTAAAAAAAATATATATATTTTTTTGGGGCAGGGATTAAGGAATAATATCATAAGTCACATCTCTTATTTTAGTTTTAAAAAAATTTACTATCTCTATCTCCGAATCCAATGGAAGCAAAAATTTGATATTCTCTTATCAAAATGAGATTGGATACAGTTCTCTCATTCAAAAATTACATCTATTTGTCTACATATGAAATTTCACCAAATTTAAGGACACAATGAAAGAAAAATCACCCTTAATTTGTTTAAAATTTCATAGATTTAATCCTTGCACAAGATGTCTTTCAACTATTTTTTAGTATAATAATTTTCTGAAATTAGATACTATGATTTTATAGTCATTATATATTTACTTTGATCCCTAAGTATTGTATATGTATAATTTTTCTTACGATATTTATTATTACTGATATGCAAATTCGTAATTTATTTGGTGTAAAAGTAAAGCTGTTTTACAAATAAATTATAAACCAAATTGATGGGAAGATATTGTAGAATTTGATCCATGGAATCCTTCAGGAATTTTGTCCATATTCTGTCTTCAATATATAGGTTTTTTTTTTTTTTGGTGGTGAATATATAGGGTTAAGTATATAGAGAGAGTGTATATCATTTTTTTTTTGTTTCTGGAAAAAGCAAAGCATTTTCAGCCAAATTCCATCAATCAGTGTCAATATATATACGTTTATATATATATATATAATATAATGATACTCACCAACGACATTCCACCTTTCAACTCACCCAGTTATGAATTATGTTTCCTTTCTCTTTCTTAGGGTGTTTCTTTCATGTGGAGGAGCTTAAGCCAAGAAATCTTGAAATAATAGGTTTGAGTTATGTTAAGATGTACGTAATTGTATTCCAAATATATTTGAATTGTGTGTTTGGACCGATGATGTGGTCAGTAGGCCAAGCGGTAGCCAGTTGCCATGATGTGGTCAGTGAGCAAGCTGGTTGCTGTTACCATGATGTGGTTAATGGGCCAAGCGGTGTGACATGGATAGTGGTATAGTTTGAGTTCTAATTAAAGAAGGAGATAGAGAACAAGCCTTAATGGGAGACTTGGTGGAAGAATCTTGATCCTTGTTGGTTTTGGATAATACTTAATATTGTCTTTAACTCTAATTATACCTATAAATAGAGGCAACATATATAGAGTAGATATGGAGAAGAAAAAGAGAAAAATGGCTCTCTATACTTTTATCATCGGAGTTTAAAAAAAGATCATGAAACACATTCAAAGAGAGAAAAGGGCTACTGTTATTTTGGTTTGTCTAGCATTCTTGAGGCCAACAATTCAAGTAGAAAAAGAGAAAAAGGGTTCTCTATACTTATGTCAATAGAGTTTAAAAAAAGACCATGAAACACATTCAAAGAGAGAAAAGGGCTACTATTATTTTGGTTTGTCTAGCAATCTTGAGGCCAACAATTGAAGTACTTTGCACTGTTTGATCTTACTGATTTTAATAAGTGACTTTTTAGGTGAAGTATTTCTAATTTTCTTCTCTTTTTATCTTCCAATTTAGATTCCTTTGTTATTGGAATAGGAGTTATTAGAACTTGGGTTGATTAGTAATTTCTCTGATTTATTGGAGATTATTTTAGTGGACTTATTAGTCCCATGGTTTTCTTCTTTTCGGTTTAAAAGTTTTCTATGTTAAAAATCTTGTGTTCTTGTGTGTGTGTGTGTGTGTGTTTTTTTTTTTTTTTTTTGTGCTTTGATTACTTGTTATTTTCTCCTCAACGATTCAACTAAGTGTGTGGGAATCCTATTAGTGTGTTTTTCTCAATAACTGGTATCGGAGTTATAGTTAGTTCTTTGAGAGTTTTCTAAATAAGTATTATTAGAGTATGACATAGTTGTGGCAGACTGTTTGGTGACAATTGGTACCAAAGCGACGAGTTAGATCACAACAAGTGGTATCGGATCCCTAGGTTAATTATTTGACATTTTAGATTGGCTGAATGATAGAGATTAATACGAGTAGGATGATTAATTTGAATCACACAAATTATCTTTTATATTTTGGAGTTTGATGTATCCTATGATATGCATTAGGCCATATATTGCTCATGTTGTTGGTACAATTAGTCATGTAGACTCGAGAAAGTCTACTTCAAGTTATTTGATTAACTTTGAAGAGGGAGTTGTAGCTTGGCGGTTAAGTTGCAAAAGTGTGTTGCATTATCAACTATAGAGGTAAGTTTGAGCCGCATATACAAAGCAGAGATGAAGAAGAAAATGCATATATATGCCTATACATAGAGGCAACATATGAGAAATGGAGAGTTAAATGCACCCTAGATGGTTTTGGATAACACATAGTATTGTCTTAACCCTAATTATGCCTATACATAGAGGCAACATATGAGCCGCACATACAAAGCAGAGATGAAGAAGAAAATGAGAAAAAATGCTCTCTATGCTTTTGTGATTAGAGTTTGAAGAGAGAAAAGAGCTACTGTTATTCCGATTTATCCGAAAGTTTTGAGGCCAACAATCGGAGTTCTTTGCACCATTTGATCTTGCTGATTTTAATTAGTAGTGACATTTTTAGGTGAAGTATTTCTAATTTTCTTCTCTTTTTTATCTTCCAAGTTAGATTCCTTTATCATTGGAATAGAAATTGTGTACTCATTGTGAGAACTTGGATTGATTAGTAACTCTCTAATTTATTGGAGATTATTTTGGTGGACTTATTAGTCTTGTGGTTTTCTCTTTTTCGAATTAAAAGTTTTTTCACGTTAAAAAAAAACTTGTGTTTTAGTGCTTTGATTAATTGTTATTTTCTCCTCAACAATTCAGTCAAGTGTGCGGAAATTCTATTAGTGTATTTTTCCAACACCATTTTCAATTTGAAACTTATTATGTATATAATCTAAACCATCATTTCTTTTTTTTTAAAAAAAAAAAAACAGAAGAAGAAAAGATGCCAAAATATAATAATGAATATATTTGTTTGAATTATAAAGTAAATATATTTCAAAATTGTTAATAAATATTAATAATTAATACTCCAATAAACTTCAGAAATAAAATAATATTATATATGCATAGGTTAGAATATAGAATTTATATTATGTGCATAGCGGTCGAAGATTACCAACAAGGAAAAGGAATCTCATAAAGGAAAATGGACAAACATTTCTTGTAAAAAAATTTTCCCATTTGTCTCCACTCCCGACATGGCAGTGGCAACCTAAATCAATGCATAACATTTATCTCTCCATTTCTCATAAATTCATGGCCCTTTTCCTCTAACCCATTGCTAGAATATGTACATACATTATATACACTCTAATATAAAATAATAATAAAAAAAAGGTTTATTTAA
Source organism: Cynanchum wilfordii (assembly GCA_025388415.1). Taxonomy (NCBI): domain Eukaryota; kingdom Viridiplantae; phylum Streptophyta; class Magnoliopsida; order Gentianales; family Apocynaceae; genus Cynanchum; species Cynanchum wilfordii. The sequence continues at coordinate 70,203 of JAHSUH010000792.1, read as the reverse complement.
ATATATAAAATTAATCAGGAGAATGTAAGTTAAAAGAAAGGCTCCCCATGAGGGTGATACACCTAAAAAGTGGAGTACTAACTCTGGTATTTAGATGTATGGATCTTGATAAAAACTGAATCTACTTGCTTAATCTCGCACCATTTGGCTATGTATTATATAACTTGAAAATGTACAAATTCACAAAACGAGTTACCTTAAGTTATACAAGTCAGAAGTTAGTAAAGTTCATATATACATCTTGACAAAAAGGGTGTCCAAGACTATTACTATACATTTTAGAGGTATGGTTAGTCCAAAGGACATGAACTTTGTTTCTAAAAATATAAAAATGTATATATTATGATTGAAATGAGTTTCAAACCAGTAACGTCTCTAGTATAAAATTTGAGTGTAAATTCACTATACCATTCAAACTTAATATAAGTATGAATTTCACTAAAACGCTATTCAATTGTGTATGCTTTGATGAATGTTATTTTCAATCACTTATAAAATAATTTTATACACTATTGTGTGATTGTCACATATAGAATTCTAAATTATAATATTTATTATTTTTGTGGAGTAGAAAATTAAGAGTAGAAATATTTTCCCTCTCACATATAGATAGATAATTACTATTATAGAAAAAGAAGAAGAAGAAGGTTGAAGTATTAATGAAGCAGGAAGGCGTTTTCTTGGATTCTCCAAGGATCATCGTATCAGAAGAAATTGAAGAATGGACCACCCCTGATTGTTTTTTTGTCGTTTTGTTCATCAAAAACAAAATACGTTGTCATTTTCAATTCGCTTATATTATATTAATGCCATTATTTCAAGTGTTCTTCTTTCTTCAATATTGAGAAGCAGTCTCTGCAACTTTTGCAGGTGGAAGAATAATATAAAAACCCTACTGCCAACAAAACTTTATATTATTATTATTATTTCTTGGGTACTTTGTTTTTTTTTTTTTTTTTTGAACTTGTGATGAATCATTTGTTTATTACACAGATGAATTATAGTATGACCAAAACAACCTTTCATCTGTTGTAATCATATGCTAATGTCTTTTAATACTAAGATGTGACATGAACTAACTAAGAAAATTAACCCTAATTATGAACCCCCCAAAAAGCAGTGCATAATTAAAAAAAGAAAAACATCATTGTTCCACTATTTCCTCTCCTAATTGATCCAAAACCATTCTTCTATAAAATCACTATCACTATCTTTTAAAAGATTTGATTGCAATTCAATCTTTTTTTTTTTTTTTTTTTTTTTAATCTTATTATTAATCTTATTATAATAATGTATACAAAAAAAATATCAAATTTACAACTTTATAATATATCATCAAATTCAACTGAAACTCTTGAAATTTTTTTTTATAACTTTCCAATAACTTGCAGATCAATTATGGTAATATTTAATAAAATCTCTCTAATAATCATCCATAGCCATTCTCTAAAGTAAGGAAGTAGCCATAAGCAAGGAACAAAATTAGCAAAAGAAGACATGTGGAAAATTATTGTCCTAACATGAATTGTCTATACTTGTTAACAGATGCTACCTTGAATTGATTCTTGCCTAATACTACTACTAGTCTTTAACGTTGAGATTTTTGACTTTTTTTTTTTTTTTTTGGGGGGTTAAAGATTCCGGGTTCTTTTTTTGACTTTCAAATACAAAGTTGGAGAACATTTTTACTAATTGGAAAAAGCTCATACGTGTCTAGTTCCAAAGGGACAATACCTTGGAGATATGTTCCAAAAAGTCTTTAACACACACTCTCTCTCTCTCTCTCTCTCTCTCTATATATATATATATATATACTTTAACACACACACTCTCTCTCTCTCTCTCTCTCTCTCTCTCTCTCTCTATATATATATATATATATATATATATATATTCAATTTCTGAGGTGCATGTTATAGTAGTTGTGAGTAAGAAAAATAATAATAATAATAATAATTCAATTCTTGAAAATGGCACCGATGCTCATCAAGCTCTCATTAGGGCGAGTTTATATTCTACTACTAATTATACATACATACATTATATATAATATATATATATTCACCATTGACATGCACCTTTGCGGCCGCCACACTAAATTCCACGTGGCAGATAAAAAAATTGAATGCGCACCGGCATTCAAATTTTGGATACGTTAATGCATTTTATTGTGTATGAATTAAGCCACCCATTTTAAAATTATTTTCAACTAAAGTTTCTTTGGTTAAAAATTTATCTCTTTTTTAACTCTTTTTTTTTTTTTTTTTTTTTTGTAAATTATCTCTTTTTTTACTTATAGGAGCTTTTATACCTTCAAATGTATATAGATATGAAATTAATACCTTCAAAGTATTAATTTCACATTTCAATAAAATGCTATATCATATTCATGCTCCTTAGACCAATAGTAGGAAGTAGGAAGTAGGAAGGAGGGCGGTTCAACGTATAAAGCTTATGCATGCACACATGCATACACATGCTCTGCTATTATTATAGGGTGCATGGAAATGCATGCCCATATCTTTTGTCCTGAAAATATATATATATTATGTATATATAGAATTACTTACTTCTAACAGTAGTAATTTTTCTGCACTTGAAAAGCATTTATGAAGATCTGTCTTGAACAAGAAAGGAAAACCATTTATGAGGGCATTCTGGACTAAGAACATAACTTCTCTCTACTCTTTTTTATCCACTGGAAAATGACTTCTCTCATCACAAGGAACAGTTAATTCAGAATTTCAAGCAAACAAAATTTGAAAGTAATGAAAGGATGTTTTGATGTGTATAAATAAATACTGGCGTTTTTGCTGATGAAGTTTCAGTCACACATTTGCAGCAAATGTTAAAAATCCAGAAATATACAGCAGCTCTCATTCATCAAATGGCACCACTGTTAAAAGAAGAGCTTCTTACTCTTTTTTAGTCAAAACGTACCAGAACTTAATTTGGATTTTGATTTCTCGATCAAAACAGCAATGATAATGATTAATATACATGATGATTTACAGTCCCTCCCAGTCTGTTATCTTACTTGATTTCTTCTCCTTCAGTGCTCGCGAATCAAATTTGTAGGTTCACTCAGCACGTACTTGGGTAGCTCATACTTCGCACCTGCATTTGGGAACAAACCTGAAATTTTGAACACAAATTTAGGACACAAAACAATTTAAACTGGTATGGATTTTAGTCACCTCTCTCATCATAGCAAATAGTTAGGTCTGGGTTTTGAACAATAACACCAGCACTATCAATTATTGCTTGCGCTAGGCTCAATTCCGCTTCAGCTGCAGCTCGAAGTGCATCCCAAATCTCTGATAACAAGGCAAAATGTTGTTTTATTTTTTTATGAAATGCTTTTTCTCCCTACAAATAGCATTTCACAATGTATTATATAACCCAAGAAGAATGAAGAAATGGGCAAAGAAATGAAATACCAGAAAACCAGTCTCACTATTTCCCCTTATCCAAAAAGAAAGAAACATGGCAAAGCATATCAAACAAGCACTTAAAAAGTTGATAATAACACTATCATTAGGAATAAATAGTGCCTTTTAGGTCGGAAGACAGTCCCAATTTGGTTCTGTTAGGAAAACAAATATTACTCTACACCTTGGGAGGGAGATCTTAGAATGTAGACTGATATGTAGGATGATTTTTATACAATGAAACCCTGGACAAATAAGTAACCTATTCAGAAATTAATATCCTCACAAGAAGTTTTTTGTATCTTTTTCTTTTATTCAATTATTCATAACTAGTAGAATCCTCTCATTTTCTAAACATACCACAACTATTTCCATAGCATACAATCCCAATTCAGAATTTTATGCACGCATATTTGACAGAGAAATTTTCTAAAAGCAAGCATAACAAATTAACAGGAAATAGCAAGCAATAAGTAGAGCGAATCTAAGTCTCAGACAAGGGCATGACAAGATCGAACTCCTGAATTTTAAGCAATTCTGCATCTTTTTCCTCAACTGACTTCCCATCTACTTCATAAATCTTAAATAAGCTTTACCCATTACTAGGATGTAGTATGCATCACCAAGGATACTACCATAATTAGTTTATTTCAGCATTCAAGAAGAACAATCCTTAATAGATATTACAGGATGAATTTCTCTGACCTTGATGGCAAAATTATTTCCCCTTTATTCAAACTTTGAACTTCAGTTACTAATTTAGAAACACAGATAAAATGAGAAACTGATTGTGCATAAAGGCAACCTTTGCGTCCGCCATAATGAGGAGCAGTATCCCAAAATTCATCACGCATTTGTACAAGCTGCGCCCTTGTTAATGGCTCTGAATGCTTCCAAGGTTTTGGCTTTCGAATTTTCTTAACTGTTTCTGCATTCAAATAAAAAAATTACATCTTCAGAAAATGCTTCAAATATATGAAAGAAATTTAAAAAAGAATAATTTGCAAATGTAGCTAAGTAAAAGTACATCAACAAGAATCATCACATGGAAGTATCTCAAACTTTTATTCTTATGTACAGAAGAAACTTTACTGGATAAACATATGGTATTGCAGAAACACAATATAACTTCATACTTCATTCATTGTAAATGAAACCCCTTACAATTCCTTAGCTTCACAATTTCACTATTTACAACCAAGGTACTTCATGATGCTTTTGAGTCTTAACACAGATAAATTATAAAGTGTGTTACTTCACACAGATCAACTTCAGAAGTTGAGACATAATGTTTCCATCTCCCAAACCTCATCTTTCATAATGCTAATTCTATCCAGAAAATGGCTGATTGTTTCAAACTAAATTCAAATTCCCTGTATTTACCCCATCTCTGATTAGCAAAAAAAATTCTATTTACCGCAAAATCGTTATGTTTCCAAGTGATTCCATATTTTCTAAACATTTAATAGAGGCTTCTTACCCAGATAGATAAGGGCAGACATATTTATTTGCTATAATAAATGTATATAGGAACCTACCAAAATTTCTAAAATTCCTACTAAAATGACATCTAATTGTTTTTCAGCAAGATATATGTAAATTTCAGTACTAACACTAGCACTATTGATAGATATAAATTCAGAAATCGACATATAGAGGAAGAAGATGAGGTGCTAAAGAAATTATGGGAATCGTATGAAATTTTTGTATCACATCATACATAACTTCTTCAAAGCACAACAATTCTTTTTTTTTTTTTTGCTTATTAAAAATGTATTAGTTAATTTAAGTGACAAAATGCAGAAAACTTCTGGCAAGAAGATATGAAGCTAGAGCAATATTTTTCATGAACATGTCTAGCAATCAAAGACTACCAAAATCCATAATGTGGCAATATGAAAGATACCTAATCAACCTATTAATACTATGCACAACACTTGTATGTAACTCCAACAGAAACAAATAAAAAGGAATGAAAAATAGAACTCACAAAAAGAATGGGAAAATAAAGAGCTAAAGAAGCAGAGTAAAAACAAAAACTGATTATGCATAAAAAGTTCTGGTAAGGAGATGGGTACAAGTTTATCTTTCCATGCACATAAGAATAGATGGCAAGTTTATTTGTCTGTTAGAGAGAGGGAAAATGATTAACTGGAAAGGTGAAACATTTGTAATGTGTCTTGTGGGAGTTGATGGGGTGAAAACTAAGGTTCTTTACTAACAAGAATAGTTCAATTTTATGGCAGCATTTCTGTTCCATTCTCCACATCATTCTACTTAAAAGTAATTATAACAATTCAATTCTGACATTCTACAAGGAATTCTTAAATTTTGTGAAGGGAATTTTTAAATCTTGGATCTTTTATTACTGAACATTGCACACATATCCAATTTAAGACAGGAATCTGTAAAGCATCTTTTCTGAAGCCTTTGTAATAAAAATTCTTAAAAAATTAAATCTTTTTGAAATTTTGTTTAAAGTATAGGAAGATCCAAAAATACACAATAAACATAAATTTTGTGGTAAAATCTAACAACATGACCTTTATTTTAATTGCAAAAAAGTTTTGAATCTTTGATACAAATTTTCATAAAATTTTGGTTTGTTTTATGGAGGAATTTTTCAGGATAGCATAATTATGGTAAGAAAAGTATGAAGTTTTGTAATTTATAATACAGAGTGAATTTAGCAAAAATGTGTGAACCACCATCTCTATTGCTTCCAAAAGGGGTCTAACAAAGCTAGGCATGGCAAAGGTGACCAGTTTTTCAGTTTTTATTTCTTCACCTTAACTTTTTTCTATAAAGAAGAGAGAGTGCAATTAATTGCAAGGGAAAAAAATTCCTTCCAGAACTCATTTCTAATAACTTTTTTATCAGTCCTCAAGGCCACCAAAAGATGTAGAGATAAAAAGATTTCCGTATTCCCTAACAAATGAGCTAAAATGGCATCTTTAAAAGAAAGCATTTCAGAAGTGCAGGCAGTATATTAAAGAGCACTGTCAATATTTATTTAATGCAGAATCACAGGAAATGCAAAAAACACCCTCCCTTAATCTCAGAATCTCCATCACGTTCTGAAAAGCAGTCTTATTCAGGCCACCCAACACTATGTCCCCCATCAATGAACACATAACTTGGAGGATTAGGAAAAAAGTAATAGAGAATCCCATATGTCGCCTTTTCCCAAAAGAAGGCGTGAACAGTTCAAATTTGATTCAGAAAGTGGCATTTAACTCTCATCTTATGAACAAATATCCCCAAATCATTCAACTATTTACAAAACTCTGATTTAGTTCCACAAAACTTCTTCAAAATTCATCAAAGTACCAGCTCGGTTTTAGAATGGATTTCTAAACAAGAAACAAAAGATTATTAAAAAAACTAGATATTAGATAGTAAACAGGATACAATTTTTCATGTTCTTAGGGTACCCTTGAAATTTCCTAAGAGATCTGAAACAATAATACAAAAGGATTACAATCACATTCAGCTAGTTATTGAAATAGACTATCCACTTCCACTATTAAAATAGAAAAAACTAGAGTTTTGTATGATAAAGTGTTTGCAAATATTATTATTCTCTGAATTAAATTTGAAAGAAAACCCTCCCAAACCCTGACAGTTTATTTCCCCGTTTGTAATCCTGTAACAGCAAATAAATATAAAAAGAACATGAATTTACAGAGTACCAGAGATGAAAACCAAGCATTGCAGGAACAGAGCAACAAAGACAATACCTTTTAGCGCCGAAGAATTCTTCAGAGGAACAAGAAACATGCACATTCTGAAATAGCAAGGAAACCCCAATAGAATCCCATAAAACCAAAACGCCCCACTGATCAATAACAACTTATCACCATAATTAGCACAAAATTAATCAGGGAAATTTCATGTAAACACCATAAAAGGTCTCATAGCAACAAAGTCAACTACAAAACAAAAATAATAAAAAATAGAAATTCAAGAAACCCAAAAATCATAAACAATAGCTGCAATAATTCGAAGTATTTGCAGGCCCTTTTCCGCATTCAAAATCAAAAGGCAAAATAATCAGAGTAAAAGGGAAAAAAGAAAAACCTTCATATTTGGCACGCGATCCAGCGCACCCCATGCTGATATTTCCGGTGAAAAAAGGCGAAAATCTTAATGTTATCTAAATCTATTACTCGTAAAAACTTAAATGACAGGAGAAATGGAATTGGGATTCTTCTTTTCTTGGTGATTTTGAAAACGAAGAGTTTTATTGCGTGCTTACAATTCTTCCATTCATACATCTATCCAAGGACAGCTATTTATATACTTAGTAGTTACCATTTGTAAAATTATTTCTAAAATTTTTCTACAGAAATCGTCTCTCTTATTCTAGAGGAGGGAGAGTCCACTTCTTTTCAACTTTGCTCAACAAATCATTGAAAGATAATAGGAATATTATATTATATAAATTCAAAACCAAATCTCATCCCTTGACTGGACCTATATATATTTATTATACCAATAATTATTCAAATTTAAGGTTTTTCTTTTTAAAATAAAAATAAAAATATTGTTTGGCTTTAATTTATTTTGAATTTTTTTTTAACTATAAATTTTATACTTACTTCTAATAAATATATTTTAAATCAGTCAATAAATAATTGAACTTATAATTGTTAAAAAAAAAAATTAGAATTATAGAACTTGAATTATATTAGTAGCAACAGAAAAAATCAAATCTCTATCATCTTTACCTAATTATCTATTTTCCTTCAAATTCAAGATCTTCTAAAAAAATATACTAAGTGTTATAAAACTATTGTTAACAAAAGCAATATAGAACAAAATGTAAGATATAAATCAAATGAAAAGAAGAGGAAGAGAGAATCCTTGTATATTTCATATATCTTCTTGTGTATACATCTCTACACAAAACTACACATTTAACCCCTATTTATAGGGATGAAGATGTAGTAGAAATAATGTAAATAATAACAATAATGAAGATAATTATGTATGAAGATAGTGAAAGTAATTAGATATGGAGATAGTGAAAGTAATGAAGATAGTGAAGGTGATGAAGATATTGAAGGTAGTTGACATACAAATATTCATAATACTCCCCTTTTTTGTATGTCCATTGTACAATAAATATGTCTCATACTTCCATTCAATGTGATGAATCTACAAGGTTCACTTCTCCTTGGATGTCCATTACATAAAGAATATATCTCGTTAAAAACCTTATCGGATAAAAACCCAGTGAGAAAAAATTCTGATTAAGGGAAAAAGAGTACAATATTCTTTTATGTACGCACAACTTCAACTCCATTATTTATGACTTCTATGTCGTGATCCAACTGCTTCATCATCGATTTCGTTACCATCACATTGATTTTATTGTCTTCCACAAGAAGAATCTTAGGTTCTAAGGAAGATTTTACTACGCATAAATATTGTTGCTAGAGGAACATTCCGAACTTCGTTCGATTGTAGTAATAATTCCGTCGATGCGCAGGTGAGAAACCGTAATTTCTGAAATTACGCCTCCTTCATTGGTCATTCTCGAGGAATATGAAGAATCCATATATCGGCGGGTATTAATTTCAACACTCCCCCTGTTGAGATGAACTCTTGAAATCTTTGAACCGACGCAAACTAATTTTATATCTCAATTTCTCAAAGGTTGCGATCGGAAGAGCCTTAGTGAATAAATCGCAAGATTATCACATGACCAAATTTGAAGTACATCAATATCACCCTTCTTTTGAAGTTCATGAGTAAAGAAAAATTGGGGTGAAATGTGTTTTGTTCTATCTCCTTTGATATACCCTCCTTTCAATTGAGCTATACAAGCTGCATTATCTTCATATAGAGGAGTTGGAATCTCACTTCCGGGAGATAAACCACAACTCTCTCTAATATAATGTATTATTGACCTCAACCATACACATTCTCGACTAGCTTCATGAATGACTATTATCTCAAAGCATGATTAGAAGAAGTTGCTTGCTATAGTTTGCTTTGTAGAGCGCCATGATATAGCAGTATTGCCATATGTAAATAAATAGCCAGTTTGAGAACGTGCCTTATGCGGATCGGAAAGATAACCGGCATCCGCATACCCAATTAATATTGGATCATTTTTATTTGAATAAAATAATCCGAGGTCAATAGTTCCTTGGAGGTATCTAAGGACATGTTTAACACCATTCCAATGTCGTTGTGTTGGTGAAGAACTAAATCTTGCCAATAGATTTATAGCAAATGCTATATCAGGTCGAGTACTATTTGCTAGATACATTAATGCACCAATAGCACTTAAATATGGTACTTCAGGACCAAGTAGTTCTTCATCATTTTCTCGAGGTCTAAAAATATCCTTATTTACATCCAGGTGACCTCACGACCATTGGAATACTTAATGGATGTGCTTTGTCCATGAAAAATCTTTTTAAAACCTTAGTCGTATATGTTGATGATGGACAAAAATTCCATCTTTCACATGTTCAATTTGAAGCCCAAGACAAAACTTGGTATTCCCAAAATCTTTAACTTCAAATTCTCGCTTCAAACAATCTATAGCTTCTCGGAGCTCTTCCGGAGTTCCGATGAGATTAATATCGTCAACATATATAGCAAGAATCACAAAACCAAAATCCGATTTCTTAATAAATACGCATTGACGAGTTGGTCATTTTTATATCCCGAATTCAATAAGAATTCACTAAGGCGATTGTACCACATGTGTCCAGATTGTTTAAGCCCATATAATGATTTCGTAATTTTACGAATAATTCTCACGAGGGTCATTAGAAGCCTTTGATAATTTTAATCCTTCAGGGATTTTCATATAAATTTCCTTTTCAAGGCTTCCATATAGATAAGTCATAACAATATCCATTAGACGCATATCCACCTTTTCATGAACTGTCAAACTTATAAGATATCGGAGTGTAATAGCATCAATAACGGGTGAATAAGTTTGATCATAATCAATTCCTGGCTTTTGTGAAAAGCCTTGTGCGACGAGTCGTGCTTTATATTTTACGACTTCATTATTCTCATTTCGTTTTCGCACAAACACCCATTTATAACCAACGGGTTTTACACCATCAGGCGTTTGGACTACTCCAAAACCCAAACTTCTCGCTTTGCAAGCGAATTTAACTCCGATTGAATCGCATCTTTCCATTGAGGCCAATCAATTCTATGCCGACATTCTTCAACCGATGAAGGATCTAAATCCTCATTATCCTTGACAATATCAAGGGCTACATTATATGCAAAAGCATTATCAATAGAAATTTTACTTCGATCCCAACTTTTATTCGAAGTTGTATAATTAATAGAGATTTCCGAATTCTCTTCATCATTTGTAGTTGGAATCTTTTCATCGGTTTGTCCCTTGGTTTTCATCATGATCTTCCGGATCATTTAATCCTCTTTTCTTTCGAGGATTTTTATTTTTAGAACCAAGGGGTCGGCCACGCTTCTGGCGTGCCTTTGATTCAACAGCTATAGGATTTACTTTGTGTTCTTCAGGAACGTCTATTCGTATAAGAGCATCTATAGCTAGAATATGCGATTTAGTGACTCTTCCGGAGTAAGCAAAAGAATCTGACAGTTGATTTGCAATTTGTTGCAAATGAATTATCTTTTGAACTTCCGGGTTCACTCACATTTGTGCGTGGATCTAAATGATTCAATGATGTTCTCCACGCAAGTTCAATTTTATGCCATTTATTCTCTTCCCCTAATTTGGGAAACAAATTCTCATCAAAATGGCAATCAACAAATCTTCCTTGTAAAAACGTCCCCGTCGCAAAGGTTCAAGATACCTTATAATAGACGGGGAGTCATACCCAACATATATCCCCAATCTTCTTTGAGGACCCATTTTTGTTCGTTGGGTTGGTTCAATAGGAACATATACGACACACCCAAAAATTATCAAATAAGAAATATTAGGCTCTGAACCAAAAACAACCAGTAGTGGAGAAAATTTATGATAACTCGATGGCCTTAAACGCACAAGTGCTTGCAACATGTAAAATAGCATGCCCCCGGTGCTTGTAGGGAGATTTGTTTTCATCAATAACGGTCTAGCAATTAATCGTAGCCTTTTGATAAATGATTCAGCTAGATCATTCCGTGTGTGAACATGAGCTACAGGATGTTCCACAATTATGTCAATCGACATGCAATAAGAATCAAATGCATGCGAAGAAAATTCACCAAGGATTATTTAGACGGATTCGTTTAATAGGATAATCAGGAAATTGCGCTCTCAAGCGAATTATTAGGGCAAGTAATCTCGCAAACGCCAGGTTGCGAGTAGATAATAAACAAACATGCGACCATCGGGTCGATGCATCAATCAAAACCATAAAATATCGAAACGCCACAATGTGGACTAATCATCCCACATATATCTCCATGAATCCGTTCTAGAAATGTAGGACTTTCAACTCCTACTTTTAATGGTGATGGCCTTATAATCAATTTCCCTTTGGAACATGCAACACAGGAAAGCTTATCGGCAGTCAAAACCCCTTTGATTCTTCAAAGGATGACCGTGCGTTGTCTCGATAATTTTTCGCATCATAATTAATCCCGGGACCCCAAACGATCATGCCAAATTTTAAAAGTAACGTGATTAGTAAACTTCCGGTTTACTAAATGATGCGTCTCAATGGCATTAATTTTAGCATAATATAGGCCAGAGGATAAAGATGGTAGCTTTTCCAACAAATGCTTATTACCGGAGGTCATTTTCGTAATAGCCAAATATTCATGACCGTTATCTTCCATAGACTCAATATGATATCCCTTATGTCGGATATCCTTAAAACTCAATAGATTTCTTTGAGACTTCGAGGAAAATAGTGCTTTATCAATAACAATCATAGTTCCTCCCGGTAATATAATATTAGCTCTCCCGGAGCCTTCAATAAGTTTTACACTACCATTTATTGTGGTAACACTTGTTTCTCCCACATTCAAATGAGAAAAATATTTCTCGTATTTCAGTATGGTGTGTGTAGTTCCACTGTCAATTAGACATACACTTTCAATGTCATCATTCAACCCATAAAAGGGGATCATAGCCATTTGGTAATCTCACAAACTTCAGGTTGTGAGTTAATAATATTCAATACAAACTTCCGGTTGTGAATTAAGCAAATAATCTCGCAAACTTCAGGCTGATTATTCAAAATAAACTTCAAAAATACTTTACTCGGTAGTAGAGCCTCGTGCTAGTCTCAGTTGGTTAGAGACTCGTGCTGATAACGTGTTATAAAACTATTGTTAACAAAAGCAATATAGAACAAAATGTAAGATATAAATCAAATGAAAAGAAGAGGAAGAGAGAGATCCTTGTATATTTCATATATCTTCTTGTGTATTCATCTCTACACAAAACTACACATTTAACCCCTATTTATAGGGATGAAGAGGTAGTAGAGATAATGTAAATAATAACAATAATGAAGATAATTAGGTATGAAGATAGTGAAAGTAATTAGGTATGGAGATAGTGAAAGTAATGGAGATAGTGAAGGTGATGAAGATAATTTAGGTATGGAGATAGTGAAGGTGATGAAGATATTGAAGGTAGTTGACATACAAATATTCATAATACTAAGAATTCTTATTCAACTTTTATTGAAAATCTTTTGTAAGAGTTCTTCTAGTTTACAACAAGCTTATTATCATTACCTTACATTATTATGTCCTCTTTATATATATATATATATATATATATATATATATATATATATATATATATTTATATATATTGTTGAAAGGGGATTATATATTGCTATATAATAAAGAGAAGTTGTACAACTCTACCAATCTTGTAGGAACAAAAAAATAGACCCTAACCTAACATCGGGTTGTAATTTTCCTATCTAAGCAGTCCAGAATCGCAAGGGATGACCAAATAGTTTTAACAATTTGGACAAAAGATGGAGCAGTCATCTGTTGGAACAACATCCGATTTCTCCAAAACCAATTTTCCTGAATAGCCTGCCGGAAAACATACTTCCAACAACTTTTACTTCTCCTCATCGGGGAACCTAACTTGAAGTTGTTCCGAATCTAAACCCGAGGGCAGTTCGGAGACCAAAAATCTGCCCGGTAACGTTGGGGTACAATAAGCTCCCATATTTTACGTGGCAGATTACGGTCTCGCACTGCATGTAACGTTGTTTCTTCAGCCGCTCCACATAAATCACATCTTGGAGAGTCAAGGATTTGTCGTTGCCATAACATCTCCTTAGTCTTTAAACAGTCATGAGCAGTATACCAAAGAAGCAGTGAGCCTCATGAAGGTCCAACAAACTGCCCGATAGGGTTTTAGAATTACACGATTGTCGTCAAATCGGCCAAGATTAATTCAATTAAATCAATGAGCAGTTTAGGGTGTTCACCAAGTCATTTCCCTAAGAAACCTAATCGAAATCAATTAATAAGAGAATAAAACAATAAAAGAGGGATTTTTAGATTGGGAAATTGTAGAAAACAATTAACTAATAAGAAAAACGCAAGTATCGGATTTAAATATTTCAGTCCTAGGGTAATGATTCAATCCAAGTTCTTCCTCGTTCCTTAATGAATTTCCGAATTAATAAACCAATTCCTTGATTGAATACTAAATGGGATCCCTAATTAGCATTCGTATCACCTACTAACAATCGGCTAGAATTCGATTAAACAACAAAAGGATATCATAGACGATCGCCCAATCAATCAATCCAAGTTTAATCTAAGAACCGTGATAATATCAAGGCAATTCGTCAATCAACAAAATTGTCCAAAATTGAAGTCAATCACAAATATTAAAATCTCAACTTAATCCAATCAACAATCATCAAAAGAATCAAGTAAAAACACCTCTTCAATATTTAGTCAATCGATCTAAAAATTGAATTGTTAAAGTATTGAATTCGAAATTGGAAATTAGCTTAGAACCCGGAATTTGTGTAGATTATAAACTCGGAACTTGTCTTCGAATCATTCCCCGGACTGAATCGAAGCTTAGGCGGCCATCGCGATCTCCATCTCTCTTTTCTTTCTAAATCTTGAAAACTTGTTAAAGAAAAGAATGTAGAGTATGCCTATTTATAAAGTTTTTTCCTAACTTTTCAGAATCCTAATAGAATAATAACTAATAAATAAAAATCCTAATTAAAATAGGAGATAATTATCTCTCTCTAATAATTAAAAATAATAAAGATAAGATAATTTGAATATATCTTTAAATATCTTGGGAATTGTTGATAGTCATCCATTCAAATTTTAATTCTTTCTCTAAAAGACGTCTTCGTAATAATTGATGACTAAGAATAAGTCTTTTAGCCAAATTCTGCTTAATCTTTGACTTTCCACCACTATCTTCAAAACAAACATAAATTCCACAAATTAGCTTGATATCTAATCAAAAGGTAAGAGAATTAAATATAATAATTATGAAAATTTATGACTTATCAAATTCCCCACACTTAAATCATGCTTGTCCTCAAGCAAACTACTAAACATAATTTCGTAAAAATTATTCAGTTTATATTCAACAAGTCTATCCTTCAAGAACATGTTATTTAAAGAATGAAAGTACTCATAGTTGCCTCATCAATTATCTTTATGCATAAATAAAGAGAAATCAAACTAGAAAAACTCATATCCATTCAATACTCGCTCAATCATAAAATTTCTCCGAGGTGTAGTGTGTGTTCCAATTTTGACTTATCATTCAATCAACAGACTTCCCCTCTCAACAACTCAATACAACAGTAACTCAATCAATCAGAATTCATAACAACTTATCACAATCACCCTTAGAATCTCAAGTTTGGTGCCACTTTTAGTTAGTACTCATAATCAATTTTTGTGGTTTCGTCTACTTTCACATATTAACTTAAATTACCCATGTAGCGAGTTCCACTTGCGAGGCTCCCGGATCACAAGGACCTTAGGGTACCGGCAATTAAGTTCCCTTCGAAGCGGTTCTCAAGTAATCAAGAATACTCGCAGACTAACCTTATTATTATTTAGTGCAGTGGATGTTGTTTTACTTTCAATTTGAACTACCCATGTAGCGAGTTCCACTTCGGCAGCTCCCCGGATCACAAGGATCTTAGGGTACCGGGCATTAAGTTCCCATCAGAAGTGATTCTCGAGTAGTCAAATCAATTTTTCTTTTCTTTATTAAAATCAATTTATATTGGTGGCATTTTTTCTCAAAATCCTTCCAAGCAACTACGACAGTCATCACAAACCCCAAATGATCTAATACCATCAACTAAGTGTTTCAAGAGTGATCCATCAATCAAACAACTCATCAGAACTAGATGTGCGCAAATAATCGGAGATTTCCTATAATCAAGCTAGTATCAAACGTCAACAAATTTAACCAAATCAACCCTCAAGATCTTAGCATTCCGATAATTAGCAAATATCATAGGCAGAGTAAATCAAACTTCATAATCACTCATTAATATATCTTCTCGGGTAAGCTAAAAGTTTGAAAATATTCAAAAAAATTGAGAAAATAACAAAAAACAAAACGCAAAGAAAAACTTTTTTTTAAAAAATTTTATATGAAAAAATAACAAAAAAAAAAAAAAAAAAAAAAAAACAAAACACGAAAAAGCATAATAAAAATTGTTCTTCCCCCCACACTTGAATGCAACATTGTCCTCAATGTAAAACAAATATATAGATATAGGACAAAATAAAGCAAGAGAAGGGAAAAGAAACAGCCTGGTGGTATCGGATGTAGGAGACAGATTGAAGATGGAGTTCCTCCACCGTTTGCTCCTGAAAACCTTCATAAAATAGCTTGAGCCTCCGGCCATTGACTTGAAAATGGTGTCCAGATGTCTCGCTCATAATCTCAACTGCACCATAAGGATAAACGTGAGTAACAATATAAGGACCATCCCACCGAGAACGTAACTTACCGGGCATCAACCTAAGACGTGAATTGTAAAGGAGGACTTTTTCACCAATCGTGAATTCCTTTTTCGAATCATCTTATCATGAACAACTTTAGTTCTTTCTTTGTAGATTCTCGAATTTTCATAAGCCGCTAATCGAAGTTCCTCAAGTTCTTGAAGTTGAAGTTTTCGATGGGTACCAGCTGGGGTAATGTCCATATTGCATTGTTTAACCGCCCAATACGTTTTGTGTTCTAACTCAACCGGTAAATGACAAGCTTTACCAAATACTATCCGGTATGGGGACATGCCAATGGGAGTTTTAAATGCAGTACGGTATGCCCATAATGCATCATCTAATCGTTTACTCCAATCCTTGCGGTTAGGTTGGACTGTCTTTTCTAAAATTTGTTTTATCTCCCTATTGGAAACTTCGCCGGCCATTCGTTTGTGGGTGGTAGGTCGTGGATACCTTATGAACAACTCCATATTTTCGGAAAGAGCCTCGATACTCCTATTACAAAAATGAGTACCTTGATCGCTGATAATTGCTTTAGGAATACCAAACCTGCAGAAAATATGAGTTCTAACAAAATCTACAACCACAACAAAGATCATTAGTTCGAGTAGCTTTTGCTTCCACCCACTTAGAAACATAATCACATGCAAGAAGAATGTACACAAAACCAAAAGAACATGGAAAAGGACCCGGAAAGTCAATACCCCACACATCAAAAATTTCACAAAATAATAATGGTTGTTGAGGCATCTCATTCTTCCTAGTCATATTTCCAGGCGTGTTGGCAACGTGTACAACATTTACAATAATCATATGAATCACGAAATAGAGTAGGCCAATATAATCCAGAATCTAATATTTTCCTAGCAGTTCTTTGAGAACCAAAATGACCACCACATGCAAGTGTATGACAAAATTTTAAAACAAGAGAGAATTCAAAATCATGAACACATCTCCGAATGACTTGATCACTACAAATACGCCACAAATAGGGATCATCCCAAACATAATATTTAGATTCACTCCTTAACTTATTAACTTGATGCCTACTAAAATGTGCAGGTATTTCATGAGAAACTAGAAAATTAACAATATCTGCAAACCATGGATCCTTACCTTTTAGCCGATAAAGTTGTTCATCCGGAAAAGTGTCTCGAAGGGGTACTTGTTCCATTGCATCGGTGGGAGAGACTATTCTGCTCACATGATCGGCAACTAAATTTTCAGCACCACTTTTATCTTTGATCTCAATGTCAAATTCTTGGAGAAGTAACATCCATCGGATAAGTCCTGGGTTTTGCTTGGGTTTCTTCAACAAGAATTTTAAAGCCGCATGATCGAAATAAACAATAACTTTAGTACCAAGTAAATAAGATCGGAATTTATCTAAAGCAAATACCACAGCTAAAAATTCTTTTTCCGTAGTGGTATAGTTGGTTTGAGCAGAATCTAAAGTTCGCGAGGCATAAGCTATAACATGAGAAATTTTATCAACTCTTTGAGACAAAACTGCTCCCAATGCATAATTGGAAGCATCACACATTAACTCAAAAGGAAGATCCCATAGTGGTGGTTGAATAACAGGTGGAGAGGTAAGTCTCTCCTTCAACTTATCAAACGATTCTTTGCGGTGATTATCAAAAACAAAATCAGTCTCCTTTTGCAACAACCGTGAAAGAGGAAGTGCAATTTTACTGAAATCCTTAATAAATCTTCTATAAAAACCTGCATGACCAAGAAAAGAACGCACATCCCGAACACAAGTAGGATAGGGTAAGGAAGTAATTACATCAACTTTAGATTTATCAACCTTAATACCATCTTTGGAAATGATATGGCCTAACACAATGCCTTGCTCTACCATAAAATGACATTTTTCAAAATTTAAAACTAAATTCTTTTCAATGCATCTATTTAAAACAGCTCCAAGATGTTCTAAACATTCATCAAAAGAATTTCCATAAACAGTAAAATCATCCATGAATACTTCCATACAATGTTCTAAAAAATCGGAAAAAATACTAACCATACATCGTTGAAAAGTACCCGGAGCATTGCAAAGTCCAAAAGGCATTCTTCTATAAGAAAATGTACCAAAAGGACAAGTAAATGTTGTTTTCTCCCGATCCTCGGGAGCTATATGAATCTGAAAGTAACCAGGAGAATCCATCTAAAAAGCAATAATGAGACTTACTCGCTAATCTTTCGAGCATTTGATCGATAAATGGTAAAGGAAAATGATCTTTCCTCGTTGCTTGATTCAACTTCCTATAGTCAATACAAACTCTCCAACTGTTTTGTATTCCGGTAGGCACAAGTTCATTTTCTCATTCTTTACCACCTGTAATTCCTGTCTTTTTTAGGAACAACTTGCACTGGACTCACCCATTTACTATCGAAATAGGATAAATAATACCAGGGAAAGTAATTTACTCACCTCTTTCTTAACAACATCTAAGATTGTGGGGTTTAGTCTTCGTTGAGGTTGTCTCACTGTTTTAGCTCCATCCTCTAAAAGGATCCTATGCATGCATCAGAAGGACTAATACCGGGAATATCGGCTAATGTCCACCCAATTGCTTTCTTATTATTTTGTAACAACTTTAGCAACTTACTTTCTTGTTCGGATTCAAGGTTATTAGCAATAATGACAGGTAATTTTTCTCCCCCTTCTAGATAAGCATACTTAAGATTGTTTGGTAAAGGCTTAAGTTCTAGTGTAGGTGGTTCTTGAATAGATGGAACTATTCTAGTGGATTTTACTTCATTAAAATTTTGAACATGTGCACTACAACAATCATCATCCATATAATCATCAATAAAATCAACTCAATTTATAACTTGAGAAGAATTTAAATGAGGAACATCCTCATTCGAAACACACTTCAAGTTATCATTAATTTCACAACATGCATGTTCCTCAGGAAAATCAACAGTATCATCTATCCCAACTAAATCAGTAAAATCGAGAAACGAATCAATACTCGAGAGAATCATCAAAAGAATATTCGGATGGCAAATCTAACATATTTACGTGGAAAGTAGAATGTTCCTCTGTGGGATATTTCATGGCATCAAGTATATTAAAATGAACTATATCACCACCAAATTCCATAGTAAGAGTACCATTTTGCACATTAATTATAGTTTTTGCAGTTTTTAAGAAAGGTCTGCCCAAAATTAATGGTGCATGTTCGTTTACCTTATCATCTTCCATCTTCAAAACATAGAAATCAGCAGGAAAAATAAGGTTTTTTACTCTTACTAGAACATCTTCCAAGACACTGTTGGATATGTTGTGCTTCTATTTGCTAACCGAATCACCACACCTGTACGTTTAAGCTCTCCAACCTGTAAAGAAGAATAAACAGAGTGAGGCATAACATTAATTGAAGCACCTAAATCTAACATAGCATTAGTGAAGTGAAGTTCTCCAATGGTGCAAGGTATAGTGAATGTTCCAGGATCTTTGCACTTTGTAGGCATAGCTGGTTGAATTAATGCTGAAACATTCCTTCCTAAACTGACTCTTTCATTCCCTTTCAATTTCCTCTTGTGAGTGCACAATTCCTTCAGAAACTTGGCATACTTAGGAATCTGTTTAATTGCTTCTAATAAAGGAATGTTCACTTCTACTCTTCTAAATGTGTCCATAATCTCTTTTTCTAGATTTGCTTCAATTGTTTCTTAGATTGAGTCATTCTATTTGGAAATGGTAGAGGTCTGCTAGAAGACTCTACAACCTTACTATCTGGTTCGGAATCCGTTGTTTGATTTGTAGGATTCACTGGATCCTTCAACTCTTCTCCACTTCTTAATGTAACAAGCACTTACATTACCTCTTGGATTCGAATTGGTTGAGATGGCAACTGTCCGAACCTTGACTTTTTACCTCATTAAGACCAGTAGCAAGTTGACTAATCTGTGTTTGCAAATCCTGTATACTAGATTCTGTTCTCTGTTGAAATTGAAGATTATTTGTTGCCATCTGCTTCACTAAATCCTCAAGACTAGGCTCATGTTTTGAATTTTGCTGTTGTTGCGATGGTCTTGATTGTTGTTGTTGTCCTGAAGTATTCCCATATCTAAAATTTGGATGATCTCTCCATCCAGGATTATAAGTTGATGAATATGGATCATATCTTTGTTGTTGATTTTGCTGGAATGGTCTACCAGGAAAAATTCCAAGCACAACTTTCGTAGTATCCTGAATTTGAGGACATTGATCCGTGGGATGCATATATGATGCACATATACCACAAAGAGTGGCAGGAACTTGTGTTTGCGTCTTTCCCAATGCAAACTGCCTAACCAAACTAGCTAACTCCTCAATCCTATTCTCAATTCTTAACCGATCGGTTGTAGAAGACGAAGTTCATTCACCGGTTCTAGTCGGATATGATGCTCTAGTGCCAAACCATTGTGCATTCTGAGCCATATTTGCTATTAAATTCCTAGCTGCAATAGGTGTCTTATCTACTAAAGCTCCTCCTGCAGCTGCATCTATCATACTTCTATCAATAGGTGAAAGACCTTCATAGAAATCTTGAATCAATAACCGATCACTAATCGATGAGGACGACAACTTGCACAAAGTTTTTTAAACCTTTCCCAATATTCATGTAAAGTTTCCCCATGATTCTGTCTAATACCACATATATCCTTTCTAATTGCAGCAGTTCTAGATGTTGGAAAAAATTTCTCTAAAAATGATTTCTTTAAATCATTCCAACTTGTAATGGAAGTTGGTTCAAGATAGTACAACCAATCCTTCGCCACTCCATCCAAAGAGAAAGGAAATGCCCTCGGCTTAATCTGTTCCTCTGTAATCTCCCTAGGTTTCATTGTAGAGCAAACAATATGAAATTCCTTAAGATGCTTATGAGGATCTTCACTGCGCAAGACCATGAAATCTAGGCAACAATTGTATTAGACCGGATTTAAGTTCAAAATTAGCTTGCACTTCGGATACTCTATGCAAGCATGTTGTAAATTCATATCGGGAGTTGCTAATTCCTTAAGTGTCCTATTATCATTATTATTTCCAGCCATGATTTCACAATCAACAACTTGTTTAGAATTATCAAGTGTCAAATCTTTAAACAATTTACTAACAATTTCAACACTATGAGATTTTTCTTGTTCGTTCTTCTTATCCCTAAGTTGTTTATGAAAAGTTCTATCAATTTCAGGATTAAAATCAGCTAACTTATTAGTAGATGACCTGGTCATAAACAAAGTTCAAAGAAAAAAAAAAATAAGGAGATGCAAGCAACTAATCTAAAAACACCAAAAATTACTAAAATTAAAGCAAAAAATACTTAAAAATTCGAAAAAGTGGTCAAAACGACGAAATTTGGCCAAAACGTGGCTTGGGTCACTGCCTAAAAGGCAGTGAGTATTGTTTCGCACGCCCCAAAACCTTTGGACACCAAAAATCAGCTCAATCGGCGATTAAAATTCTGACCAGAACAATGCGCGAATCAGAATTTTATACCGATATTTTTGAATTTTGACCCGAAAACACAACCAAATGCAAATTAAAAATTTCAAACAATTAAAAACAAATAAAAGACAGATTCTTATTATGATTTAACGATTATGGCTTCCCCGGCAACGGCGCCAAAATCTTGATAGGGTTTTAGAATTACACATTTGTCCCAAACGCCAAGATTAATTCAATTAAATCAATGAGCAGTTTAGGGTGTTCACCAAGTCGTTTCCCTAAGAAACCTAATCGAAATCAATTAATAAGAGAATAAAACAATAAAAGAGGGATTTTTAGATTGGGAAATTGTAGAAAACAATTAACTAATAAGAAAAACGCAAGTATCGGATTTAAATATTTCAGTCCTAGGGTAATGATTCAATCCAAGTTCTTCCTCGTTCCTTAATGAATTTCCGAATTAATAAACCAATTCCTTGATTGAATACTAAATGGGATCCCTAATTAGCATTCGTATCACCTACTAACAATCAGCTAGAATTCAATTAAACAACAAAAGGATATCATAGACGATCGCCCAATCAATCAATCCAAGTTTAATCTAAGAACCGTGATAATATCAATGCAATTCGTCAATCAACAAAATTGTCCAAAATTGAAGTCAATCACAAATATTAAAATCTCAACTTAATCCAATCAACAATCATCAAAAGAATCAAGTAAAAACACCTCTTCAATATTTAGTCAATCGATCTAAAAATTGAATTGTTAAAGTATTGAATTCAAATTGGAAATTAGCTTAGAACCCGAATTTGTGTAGATTATAAACTCGGAACTTGTCTTCGAATCATTCCCCGGACTGAATCGAAGCTTAGGCGGCCATCGCG
>JAHSUH010000792.1:0-42500 GCA_025388415.1 Cynanchum wilfordii | reverse complement strand
TCTGCCTCCCCCGAGTAACCATCCGGAATGGAAAATTTCGAACAACTCCCTCGCCCTGTCATCTCTGGGGGTTTCCCCGAGGTACCTGCCCGGCTTTCCGAGTTCTGCGGCCGACCTCGATTCTGTTGACTCGTCTTGGACTTTGTGTTAACCTGACACCAGTCATCTTGTCCTGGTTTCTCCACCCGAATTGCCGATCTCTCTTGGTCCATTTTACTGTTCATTCTCCGATTTACCTCCGAGATAACCGCTTTGTGCTGCATTCTCTTCTGCGCTATCTATTGTTTCTTCCTCACATAAGCAAGCATCATCCAGGGACAGGGGTTACTTGGATCGTAAGTAGGCTCCGCTGCATGTGTAGTATCAGATTTGCTTGCACTGTCCTGCGGGGAGGGGTCTGAAGGCGGTTTCAGCTGCAGACAGTCTGTCATCCTGTGACCAAACTGGCCACATTTGAAGCAAATACGACCGAGACCCTCATAATCTATCGTGAGTACTCGACCCAGAATCATCACCGTGGGCTTGAGTGGTTTGTTTAGGTCGATTTCGACGCATACTCGGCCAAAATTGCCTCTGACTACATCTGCCGAGGTGGTATCCACTCTCACCGCTTTCCCTATCTTGTTCCCTATTCTCATCAAAAGTTGATCCTTGAACATCTCAATCGGGATCATAGGGATCCTTACCCAAACCAGTGTTGTTGAACTAATTGAATCATTAGGTATAAAGTTTGGCCTCCACTTCGATATGGTGAGATAACTCCTCATAACCACCCATGGCCCTCCCTCTAACACCTTCAAGTAGTCTTGTTGGGAGTAGAACCCGGCTATGATAAAACCCTTAGCCATGTCGATGAGTTCACATCCTAGTTCTAGCCGCCAGAGCCTTCGAATGCGTTGCTCCACAATCTTAAAGTTGATATTCCTACCCAAAGCACTTTAAGGATCAAAGCCCTCCTCCATGGTTGCCATAGAGCTCGATACTCCTCCCATGGGAGCTCTACTATCGGGCACATTTCGGGATCAATAACATCCATCGGGGCTTGAATCACATCAGCCATATCCAAATCATCGGTGATATCCTCCTCACCCTCTCCTGTGTATATTTTTAGTTTCCTACCCCGACCTCTTAGGGCTTCAACAAATGTTGTACCCTTCCAACCAGGGACGAGACAACCTTCCCCTTCTGCATGCTCTACATTAGGCATGTCACTGTCTGCATGTGCAAGGTGTTCATCACGTTTGTGCTTCTTCACGCTACGTTGTCGTTGATCATCGTCTTCCTTAGAGAGCGGTTGCTTTGTTGGGAGCTTTCTGCCATTATCAAATCCCCACTTATTATTATTAGTATTATTATTTATTGGAAGATGAATTAAGGCATGGAAGACAGTGTGTGTTTTGTCCTCTTTATATATATATATATATGGCATGTCATTGTAATTTTGTTGAACTTTTTGAATTTTGTTGTTTTTTTTTTTTAATCATAATGACGTTATTGTAATTTATTTAAACTTCTTTGGTCTTTTTGCCTCATTCTATGTTTAATAATTTTTGATTTTTTTTTTCTTGACTTTTGATTTTTTTTTTTTAAACTTTTCACTTCCTCTTTATATTTTTTTTATATCTTATATATATAATTACATTTTTTTAAAGTTTTTTTTCCGTCAATATTTCTCTTTCTATTTTTCCTTTTTTTTTAACCATGTAAAAGATTAAAAAAAAACTCTACAATTATACTTTATACTTAAACATTTATATAAATTTAATTTTTATATTTTTATTTTTTAAAAGGTAAAAAAACATATCATGATTTTAATTTCTCTTTAGTAGATCTCATTTTTTTTTTTCAGTTAAAAATACAATCATTTTTTTTTAATAATGTATTTATAACTTTTTAAAAATGATGGTTGAAGAAGTTGTAAAATAATTTGAATTGATTGTTTATATTATATTTAATTATAAACATTCTTATGTTGATTTTAGAGATATGTATATTTTTTTTTATTTTTTAGTTACAAGTAATATTTTTAATTATTTGCTTTCAATTTTTTTTTTCAATTTTTATTTAGGGTTTTGAAATCTCATACATCTATTTAACTATTCAATAAGTTTATAATAATAATTTTAATAGTTAGTATACGTGTATCTTATCTATTGTTTTTTTATATTATATAATGTACTTAATAATTAATATATTTTATAATTTAAGTCTTTTCATTTACTAACTTTATCATCTTCTTTTTGTAAAAAAACTTTATAAAAATAAATCACCTTTCTAACTTATTTAAAGAGAGAATAAGTAGTTTTTTCTTAATAAATTTGTTTCCCTCTCTCTCCTCTTTCTCAATTAGTTAAGAAAAATTGGAGAAACATATTAAAGAAATTCAAGTTCTATTATTCAACATTTTCATTATTTCGATTTTAAAAGTTATGTAATTTTTTTTTTTTTTTTTATTTTTTTGCTTTCATTCTTTTGTTTTTGTTTTTTTTTTTTTTAGTTTGATCTTCAATATAAAAAATGACAATGTTTTATCTTCTCTTTTATAGTTTGATTTTTTTTTTTTTTTAATTGTGAGGTTGTTTTTTTAGAGATAATTTTTTTCAATTTACGAAATTATATTCACTCTGCACCTTGGGGCGGAGTGTTTTTTCTAGTATATATATATATATATATATATATATATATATATATTTATTTATTTATTTTATCATTATTTTCAAAATAAAAGCAACAACATAATTTTTTTCTATTTTGAGTCAAGTAACATTTATTTAATTTTTTTTTTTTTTAAAAAAAAAAAAAAAAAAACTGACCAAATAGACTTATATTCCTCACCATAAAGGAAAAAAAGTGAAAGCTTTATTGATATTATAGGTTATAAATGTAATTGTTCCATTGTAGAATTAAAAATTCATAAATTAGTTAAAAAATTAAAATAAAACAGATAAATAGGCATTATTGTTAATTTGGTGGTTGGATGGCTTGAAGTTTTTGCACTTTCAATTGAAAAGACTTTATGAATTTTATTATTATTTTATTTATTTATTTTTTGATGATAAAGACTCCACAAGCAGCCCACATGAGTAAATTACAGCTATGAGTAACTGCAAAGGCAATGCAAACATGATTTCAGAAGTATAGAGGACTTGACTCATTTATGTTGTTGTGGCCTTGGAATGTGCTTATTGGCTGCTTTTGTTGGGATCCTATCATTCTCAAAAATGTCACAACCACATTAATGCATAATTACATTATTTTATTTTCTAAATACAGTTTAAAAGTACAAAAGGCATCACTGTATATAGAAATGACTTACACTACATAATTGCAACTCCATTATTCCTTTCTTTATGCTTATTTATGTATCTATGTTCAAGTTGAGGGGAATTGAATATCTTTTAGACATTGCACTTGTTCTAATTCGTTTGGATGAGTTTTTATGTTTATAAACTGTTTAATTATAATGATTAAGCTTAATAATTTTAATGGTTAAGCACAACGTCAGAATAAATTTTCTTCCCAGCTTTCGTAATCATATCTTTACATGTCATGGGAACGTAAACTGATCGATCAAAACATTCCCGTCATGTCATACAAACAAGAAGGCTTCACTAAATTGGTAAGCAGGTATTAGTAATGTAATTTCTTTTTATCTTTTCCCCCTTTTTCCATTTTACTCCCTCTCCTGGAGACATCATTTTGACATTTCAAAGCTGTACCCGTTCTTTTGACTAGCTTTCTCGTACCTTACAAATGTTTCCCGTGCAGCATCAGATGGATGCTTCGCTGATCTTAGGCTGGCAACTTCAGCTTCGCATTGTTTTTCCAACTGCAAAATCAACTTCTTAGTCTATGTAACATATTGCAGAGTCCAATATGAAGCCAGTTCCATAAAAAAGAAGGATAGGATCTAGTTACCTGATATAGTAGTAATAGAAGAAATCTGCATAGAGTGCTGTCTGGATAAGACCAGAAACGCAAGCTGGAATAGCAAATTAGAGGTGAATATCACCCAAAACTAAAAGGTGGCACAACCAGTGTAATTCATCAAGACTTACCTATCCATCGAGTGAAGTAGTGCTCTGTAAAATAGCGATAAATCCAGTTTAAAATGTAGAATGCACGATAGGCTCTGCAAAATAATAGCATAAAACCACAGTCAGCATATCAATCTTCTCAGCCAACTAAGCACAGAAAAGGAAAATAACAAAATAGTTAAATGACATTACTGCTGCCTTTATAAGGATTACTAAATCCTGGGAATTAACCTGATTCATGTTTGTGTTTTAATGCAAATATCTAAGGTCCTGCATATATTTGAAGATGACAAACAAAGAAATTCTCATTAACTCATATCCATCTGTTTTATGCTGAAACAGGTAGAATTTGAGCCTACAACTTTGCTGTAAAGTGGAAACCTCTCTAACCCTAAAAGCAGTTAGAAGTCAAAAGCATTTGAGCTCATACCAAAACTTCTGGGAACTTTCACAACGTCAGATGGCAGTTTCAATTAACAAAATAAATTTTGAACTACCAACAACTCTCAACAGTTCCTTTTACCCTACTCTTCATGCCTTAAACAGGGGATGATTTAATTTTGCACACCTCATATGTCAAATTAATGTCAATTCTCTAAGACTTTAATACGACTATTAGTTGTTCACCCTTCACAGTGTGCTTGCTAGTGAGCATCTTGAAATACATCTTCTTCAGCAGCAATCCATAACTCTTCCGTGTTTCTTTGAGGGGAAAAAAAGAAGAGCCAAAAAGAATGGAGGGACATTGATACAACATACACTTCAACAAAGTAGTTTTCATCTAAGTAGGAAGACAGAAAAATCTATAGGAAGACAGAAAAATCTTTGTTGAAGTGTATGCTGTATCAATGTCCCTTGATTCTTTTTGGCTCTCTTTTTTCCCACAAAAGAACAGGGAAGAGGGGGAAAAATAAAGAAATAAAAAATTAAAAACATAGCAGGAACTTTTTCATCATGCAGAGTAATGAGAACAGGTCAAGTATACTGGATAATGATGGAGAACGTTGATCCTTCAAACTAAATGGTCTATTTCCTATTTCCCCTTGCTCGAGGAGTAGTCAAAGAAGCCCATCTACTTTTCCTAGATGGATACAAATCAAAAGATATAGGTTTCAGTATAAAGGTCCTAAACGTGATCTTCTGTTAGTCACACCAATAACAATAAAAAATATGTAAAGTGAAGTGTCATCTTTTTCAAGTTCAAGTCACCAATTAAAAAAAATGACTCACTTCACATATCCCTCACTGTTCCTACCTAGAACGAACAAAACCTAACTATCTCGTTTCAAAATTTTGCTTTCCACTTCAAAAGAAATAGGTTTCAGGATTAAGGTCCGAAGCGCCAAGATCTTCTGTTAGTTAGACCTAAAAAAATAATAAGTGTAAGGTGAAGTATCATATTCTTTCAATTTCAAATCATTAAAAAAAAAAAAAAAGACTCGCTTAGCATATCCCTAAGATGTAGCAGTGGAATGACCAAAACCTCACTGTCCTGGTTCCAAATGAATTTTCTCATTTTTAATATTGGATATCCAAAAGTGAATGTCCAAATTCCTAAAGTAAGATACTGCAAAATCTAATTTTACAGCTCTAATTGAGAATAAACACAGAACTTCTTACTTAAAAGGTTTCATAATTAAAACCATTCAGGGTAAGGTGAAATTATACTAAAACTAGTCAAATTCCATCCAAAATCTATGTATCAAATCAAATGCGAAAACCTATCTTGTAAAAGAGAAAATAATTTGGCTCATGAAGAGTAATTTCAAATGACAGCTCTAGTTCGTGAAGGACGAGCAGATTCAGTGATTCATAAATATTATTAGCAGGTAAATACTCATAAAAAAAAAAGTTGTTCTTTTTCATTAGAAGATATTGAAGAAAGGATCAACATTTATAGTTAAACTTCTGTTGTCATAATCAACCCTTTTTCAAATATAGTACTCCATGGTATCCTTCTACTGTCACAATGAATTTTCACAGATAAATGAGTCAAACATAATTAAACTCCAAAATCTAATGGATTATTATTTATATACTCATCTACTTTCCTGAAATGCTTGCCTCAAACTCAAAATCTACTGATCCAAATGTAAGACCGTAGTTTATATATTTTCACAAGGAAGCAGTCATGCCAAAGGAAAGGTGATATACCCAAGAAAGAAGACATATTGTCCAGTAAGATTATCCACATTCCCACTTCTTTGCAGTAGGACTAACTGAGGAAGAATTGCAACTGCCTCCAAATATATTGAGAACGCCCAGAATATCTGAAAGAATATTAGGAGTAAGTTAGCAGACATATACCCTACAGTTCAGGAAGGAAAATTAATACGTGAACACAACTTAAATTAGAAACTACAAAAGCTAATGTAAAGTGGTGTAGAAATAGCTAAAATTGACATGAAAGTAGCAACTACTGAAAATATCTGATCGTTTCTTTTTAAAACAAATC
This sequence comes from Cynanchum wilfordii, assembly GCA_025388415.1. Lineage (NCBI taxonomy): Eukaryota > Viridiplantae > Streptophyta > Magnoliopsida > Gentianales > Apocynaceae > Cynanchum > Cynanchum wilfordii. The sequence goes on along the minus strand of JAHSUH010000792.1, from coordinate 36,008 downwards.
AGGAAGAGTATCAAGAATTCAGACCTTTAAAAGGATAGACCTAGGAAGAAAAAAAAAATGCACTTAAAAAAACACAGAAAACTAACCTCCTGAAAGGTGAATTTCTCATGAAGAAATAGTGCCAAGACGAAACTTGCCCCAACAAGATAATAATGTCGAAATGTATCAAGTTGACGGTCATAGGAGCGCTTCACAATTCGGTGAAACCGCATGCACCACACAATTGCTAGAGTAGTCCCAATGAATATAAGCTTCATGACAGTGTTATATACTGAGACGAAATCGGTAAATAAATCTAGATATCGAGCCAAGAACACAATCGCAAATAACTCCTGAGTCTTCAATGAAATCCCTGAATAGAATACAAAATTTCACTTTTACTTCCTCAAAACCAAACAATAGATCTTATTTCAATGCATATCTCCAGTTGGTCATATTTATGGCAGATGCACCTGGAGAATGTTTATAACAAGTTTTTTTATTTCACCAAAATGACCACAAATATCAGGCTGCCAATTACAAGGAGTCACAAGTAGAATCCAATTACATGACTCAATCACATATACAATCCACAAATTTACTTTTAATGAGACATCATCTGAGCATATGTTTTATTAGCAAACAAGAGTCAGTCCCTTCCTCCTAAACCTCTGTTTGCAAAACCTAAAACACTACAAAATGATACATACTTTGCCACAATTATAAATGATCAATGAACTGTAGACCAATGAATTCGTCATATATATGAATACAAACAAATGAGTTAATTAACAATGATGATCTCAGTCAAGGAATAAGACTCGTGCGTATATGGAGAAGCACACAACAAACTTTCGATACTCCAAAAAACATCTGCAAGTCCCGTCTGAAAATTTCAACCAAATTTTTCAATAATGACAAGTCTGTAAGCCACATTTTAATGGATATTTTTGGGAATTGTGAGGTAAGACAGTATTTGTATTTCGGTTTGAGTGATTTTCTCTTTATATAGTGAAATTATAAACCCTAGGCTACTTTAATAATTCAAAGGCATAAACAAATAAATGCTTAGTACAAGAGAAACGTGATTTCCACCTAGATTAACCGAAAAGAAAAAGTAATAAAATAGTTTTTAAGTAAATAGGATAGCAATTAAGAAGGAATTAAAGCATAAAAATACATAATGATGAGATATAATAATACACAAGGATGAAAATGGAGAAAAAATGAGGAAACCTGAGCATGATTTGGTGGCATAAATTTTCAGGAGAAGAAGTAATATGCTCAGCAAATGCGTCATGTCACCGACTAATCTGAATATATTCATCTTTACGGCGGCGGAGGTGGCGAAGCAGCGAGAAGTTACGCAGAACTAGAAGCTGAAATTCCACAGATGTACGGAGCGAAGTAGGAGAAAGGGAAGTTACAAGTCTAGAACGTAAGAAGAAGAACAGAGGTGGTGCTCGGAGCTGGAGGGTTCTACAAAAATTTCTGAAATAAGCATCTGACCTTTTACTTCTTTTTTGCTTATTTATTTATTTGTTATTGTATTTCTTTTTCTTTTTTTTTTGAAACTAACCAAGTCCTACTAGCTCATCACAGATACAATAGTAGGACGATCAAGTTCTCCAGAAAAATTGGAGTGAAAAGCCCATTTGGCCAATTGGTGGGCACAAGCATTACTCTCCCTGAGAATGTAATTCAGAAACCATAAAACATTAGACTCCAGTAGATGTTTTCCTTCAGCAATTCTGGATTTCGCTCTCCATTCTTCCATATCCTCAATGCCTTGAAGTGCAAGGATTACAAACATAGCATCCCCTTCTACTGTTACTTTCTCCAAATTAAGTGTAGTTGCAATCTTTAGAGCTTGGATAGCCGCTTCAGTTTCAGCGCAATAAGCATTATCGCTACTGAAGTGGTTGACCCAAACTCCTAGAATACACCCCGAATCATCTCTCGGAACAATCCCAGTAGCAGCTTTCCCATCTCTCGAAGGCGCGGTCGGAGTTAATCTTATGTTCACCGGGTAGTGGAAGTCTCCGGAGTTGTGATTTCATGTTCTTCTTTCGTGGACAACTCCTCCAATATTTAACGTGCACCGAATTTATGGTTTTAGAGATATCATTCCAGTCTTGGGAGGAGTCTCCTTTCCATAGTTTGTTTCTAGCAAACCACACCTGCTCCATCATCGTCACTAGAAAATGTGTCATTCTCTGTCTGCCATGCTCCTGCAGCTTAAAGATATTCCTATCGGTGAGGACTAGAGATATCCACTCACTTACAGAAAGATGTTGGAATGAATCAATCCTTATCCGCCATGGAGAGTTCCACCAAATTAATTTGCTTAATGGACAACTTAGCAAGATATGATGCAAGGTCTCGGGTTGCTTGCTTGCATAAATAACAATTTGGGTCTGCTATGTTGATGAATTTCCCCAATTTGTCAAGTGTTGGAAAAATATTGTGGAGAGCTTTCCAAAGAATAATTTTGTGGCGATTGTGAACACCGATATGTCCAAATTTGCTTCCAATAATCGGTCGATCCACTTGGGTGTAAATCGGTTCTACCATGTATGATCATTTGATATGTAGATTTCACATCAAATCTCCCTGACGAAGAAGGAGTCCATACAAGTTTATCTTGCTCCAAACTAAAAATTGGAGTATTAAGGATCGGTTCCCACTGTTGTAGGCGGGAAAAATTGGGTGATTAGCTCACCATTCCAGTCGTCCTTAGCTGGGTTCATAATATCTACCAAGTACTGGTATTGCGGTGGAAGATTACCCAACTCTGTCGACTGAAATCTGCGCCTTTGAGAACCCACGGATCTTCTCTCGGCTCGATCCTCGTGTTCCCACCTATTTGGAAGCATGCTCCAGCCTTAACATGTTGAATACATTGTCTTATACCGCACCAAACCCACGAACCCGACACACCCGAACCTTTGGGTACTCAAAATAGATCCGCCCCTCGGATATTTTGCCTTGATTAGTTGAATCCATATCCTATTCTCCCCCGAAGCAATTCTCCATCCCAACTTTGTGATCATGGCAATATTAATATCCCCCAAATATCCGATACCCAACCCTCTGTACTGTTTTGGTATACATATAGATTGCCAAGACTTTGGATAAAAATGATGTTTCTGCTCTTCTCCAAAACCCCAGAAAAAATTTTGAATCATGTTGTCCATTTTTGTTAATACCATTTTGGGTAGGAGAAAAGTTTGCATAATGTAGCTTGGAATAGCCTGTGCTACTGATTTTATCATCACTGTTCGGCCAGCCATTGAGAGTGCCTTTTGCTTCCATCCCGCTAGTTTGTTAGCAAGCTTCTCCATCAAATCTCTGTACACCTCCCTCTTACAATTGAATTTACAAAAAGGATGCCCAAGGTGTTTACCTTTATGATTACACTCTTGAATGCTGAGGATGTCTCCCAGCTCCCTCCTTTGTTGTCCGCCAACGTTCTTGCTTGTAGTGTACGGAGGATTTGTGCCAGTTGATGTCCTGGCCAGTCCATTCACAGTATGTGCGAAGGCGGTCCGCAACTTCCTTGGCTTCTTGGGGGGAGGCTTTGCAATAAATCACTAAATCATCAGCATACATTAAATGGGTAATCCGTGGACTTTGTCGGGATACTTTTACCCCTGTGATTCTTCCTTCCTCTTACGCCCGGGACAACATCCGAGAGAGAACATCAGAAATGATTGTAAAAAGAGCTGGTGACATAGGATCTCCTTGTCGAATCCCTCTCTCGGCTTTGAAGTAACCGAACGGGGATCCATTGAGGAGAACCGAGAACCGAGCTGTACTAATACAAGAGTACACAAGGTGGACAAATTTGTCTCCAAAACCTAATTTCAGCAAAATATGAGAAAGTACAAGCCATTCAACTTTATCATAAGCTTTGGCCATATCAATTTTAATAGCCATGAACCCTTTCTTACCACTCTTCTTGTTCAAATAATGCATGATTTCATGATTTACAATGATATTATCATGGATTGACCGGTTAGGAATGAAAGCGGATTGACTAGGATGAATTATATGATCAAGGACATTCCTAAGTCTAGCCGCCAAGATTTTAGTGATGATCTTAAAGAAAACATTACAAAGGGCTATGGGCCGAAATTGATCAACTTTGTTTGCATTGTTCAACTTGGGGATGAGGGCTAAGAATGTATGATTAATACCACTATTCAGTTGACCAGTTTGGAAGAATACCTGCACCTCTGCGATTGTTGCCTCTTTCACAATCCGCCAATATGTTTTATAAAAGGTAGTTGTCATTCCGTCCGGTCCTGGACTCTTGTAGTTGCTCATAGAGAAGAGAGCTTCCTTTACCTCCTCTTGTGTTGGGACTGCTTGTGAGTTTCTGGTTGGTACTGGAATTGATCAATGGCTGCATCGGACCTTGCAAGTCAGCTGGGTAATTAGGCGCTGAAGTGGAGAATAAATCTTTGAAGTAGCTTTCAAAAGCAATTCCGATATCTCTTCTGCTGGAAAGTTTGGAATTATTCCGATTCGGAATATGTGTTATGGCATTATGTTTACGGTGAAGAATTGTGGTGAGGTGGAAAAAGTGAGTGTTAGCATCGCCTTCTTCCACCCACCGGCCTGGCCTTATCTCTCCATAAAATCTCCTCTCGCTTTGTGGGTTCATCAAGGGTAAGTCTGTAAATGTTTATCCAAATTGATGATTTCAGCAGATTGCGGTTTGTTATTGTATTTCTTTTCTTAAAGTGCCGCGCTGAAATGTGTGTTTTTTTTTTCCTTATGTACGGTGTGTCCGTCTTTTAACATTTTTAAACTAAATTCACATCTAAATTAATCTCTATCAAATTGAATTGGTTCCCTTACGAGTTCCGACTTCAAATTTTAAGTAGGTACATGAGTGGGGTTTGAATCCAAACCTCATTAAAACTATAAAAATTTCTTACTAACTCACCTACGCTTTGAAGTTGAATTCTTTAAATTTACAAAAAAAAAAAAAAAAAAAGAATTCTTGTTCTTTAGATGAATTTTCAATTTTAATGAATATATTGTGTATGTAAAAGATAAAAAAAAATAATATTTGTTGAGTTAAAAAATTTGTTTTTATTTCAAAACAAAAATTTAAATCCATAAATTTTAAGTTATAAATGATATTATATCAACTAATTACGTTTTTATAAAATAAAATGCTTTGAAGAAAATAGAAAAAGAAAAAGAAAAATAAAAAAGAGGGTCAAGATTGACGTGGCAATTAAAAGGGGTAGTTGCTTCCACGACCTTGTATAATAATCCACCTAGTGTGAATTTAAAAATAAAAATAAAATAATAACAATAAAGATTCATTTAAAAAAATCTCAAAAAGAAAATTTTTGTACTAAAATATTAAACTAATAACATAATTAAGTAGTAAATATAAACATCATTTGATACTTAAAAAAAAAGGAATTCTTTTTATATATATATAATTTTATTTAATAAAAATTTTTAAATTTAAATTTTAATATTTATTTTAAAAAATTATGTTTAAAGTTTAACACAAAATTTAATTATACTTTTAAAATATAAACATTTAGCATTAAAATTTTATAATTAAATATTAAAATTTATTTTAAAAAAAGTAAAAACTTTAGTTGAATTTTTTTTAAAAATAAAATTATGTTTAAATTAAACTTATAGTATATCTGAAACAGAAAAATATTTTAACTTATGGTAATTATAATTGGAAATGTATTTAACGGAAACCCAATTGTTACATAAAAAAAAAAAATTGAAAAAGGTTGTTAACACATAAATTTGCACATGTGGCGACCAGCGTGGCAATATCTTACACGCGTCTCTATGTAATTGGGTAAGCTCCGTGTCAACTGATCCGACTTGGGCTTTCCCATGTATGGAAAGGAAAACATATGATTTTCTAACCCTACCCGATTCTCTGTTAATTTATACCCTACGAAACTGGGAAGAAAAATATCACAAACCAGGAAGGGTGATGAGCATCGCATCCCATTTATCTACATTTTGAGAGCTTATAAGTTCCTTCCCAAGGGAAAGAATCTGTTAGGGTTCAAATACTTCCCAGATCTGTCTGTAAGTAGCCAGGTTCTCTTTGTGTATATATATTTTAAATTTCTAGCGGAACAATAACAATTCATTAGCGGATTTTATTTTTTGTTATATTTTCTGCCTGATTTATTGATCTGTTGATTTTGTGGTATGCATGTGTACGTCGATGTAAATGATGTACCATATGTATTTGATCTCTCTGATCTCTCGTATTTAATGCATGAATCCAAACATTTCTTATTATTTTTGTTCAGATTGCTCTCTTAAATTTGAGAAATTAAGCTCCCTTTGATTAATTTGTTAAAATGAAAATTGATGAATCTACCTCATATTTTTTTTTTTTTTTAAAAAAAAAAAAATCCTTTTTGTGTATAATCTATTGATTAGATTGTGAAGTTGGGTTTTCTTTATTGTAATTACAGATTTATACATCCATGAATTTGCAAATTGGATTGTGGTGACCTGACCTTCTGTTAAAATTATTTTTAGTGAAAGCTTAATTTTAAATTACCTTTTCAAGAAAAGAATTAGGATTGCTATGATGCATTTTGTTATATTGAGCTTTTTAGTCATTAAAGGTTGCTTGCATTCCTTCTACAATATTCCAGAGAATAAAATATGCCTGAAAGGTATCTTTTTAACCGAATACAGCATGATGCTTTTGTTATTTCCTTCTGCCTGGTGCATAATGATCCCTTTTATCTCCCAAATGCAGGTACTGAGGATTAGTTTTAGTTTGTGGAAACATGGGTGGAGGATTTAGGGTACTCCATTTGGTCAGGCCGTTTCTAGCCTTTCTACCTGAAGTTCAAAGTGCTGACATGAAGATTCCCTTCAGGGAGAAGGTGATATATACAGTGATCTCACTTTTCATCTTTCTGGTGTGTAGTCAACTCCCTCTCTATGGCATACATTCGACGACTGGGGGTGACCCTTTCTATTGGATGCGTGCTATTCTTGCCTCAAGTCGTGGGACTGTAATGGAGTTAGGAATTACGCCAATTGTGACATCAGGACTGGTCATGCAACTCTTGGCTGGTTCAAAAATTATTGAAGTTGACAATAATGTTCGTGAAGACCGGGCACTCTTGTAAGTTAATTCCTTTCTTCGAACTTTTGTACTTCTGTGATTAGGTTTATTTGTATAGTGGTTCTGTTTTAGTTCCTACTCATTTGTAGTTCACAATTCTTTTTCTATGGTAATATTTCTCTTTGAGCCTTTTTCTTTTCATTTAAATGACATGATTTTGGAACTTCCATATTTATGTATATATATATTTGAAGTTATTGTTTCAAATACTCAATGATCGTAAGGTCTTAGTTGGAAATCTAGTACCTTTTTCATTTCTTGATTTGTTTTATGCATGAATTTTTTAAATTCTGACTTCCGTGTATCATCTCTTATTATTAGTGTTCATTAGTAGTGGAGTGGAGGTCATACTATTCATATTCACTGGTTAATGGGCAGAGCTTATCCATCATTCTCATCCTTGCTTTTGTCTTGATTGGGTTTGAATTTGAATGTCTTGTTTGCCATTATTTTGCAGAAATGGTGCTCAGAAGCTTCTTGGCATCCTTATTGCCGTTGGTGAGGCTGTTGCTTATGTTCTGTCTGGTATGTATGGCAGCGTTAGTCAACTTGGTGTTGGAAATGCTATCCTTATAATTATTCAGCTTTTCTTTGCTGGTATTATTGTTAAATGCTTGGATGAGCTTCTTCAAAAGGGTTATGGTCTTGGCTCTGGGATATCCTTGTTTATAGCAACCAATATCTGGTAAGTTCCTGATTCTAGTCTATTGTTGACTGGAGAGAATATGCTTATGTGAAGTATTATGCTAATTTCTCCACTGCCAATTTCAGTGAAAATATTATCTGGAAAGCATTTAGCCCAACAACAATCAACAGTGGACGTGGTGCCGAATTTGAAGGCGCTGTTATTGCCTTGTTCCATCTAACAATAACTAGGAAAGACAAAGTACGTGCTCTTCGAGAGGCTTTCTACCGGCAGAATCTTCCCAATGTAACAAATCTTCTTGCCACAGTCTTGATTTTCCTGATTGTTATTTACTTCCAAGGTTTCCGTGTGGTTTTGCCTGTTCGATCAAAAAATGCCCGTGGACAACAAGGCTCATACCCAATCAAGCTTTTCTACACCTCAAACATGCCTATCATTCTTCAATCTGCACTTGTATCCAATCTTTATTTCATCTCTCAGGTACTGAATCTTTGTGAAATTTGGATGATGAAACAAATCTATTTCATCTCAGCCTATTATAATGTGATGTTATCTGCATCTGCAGTTACTATACAGAAGGTACAGCGGTAATTTCTTCGTGAGTTTGTTGGGAAAGTGGAAGGAATCTTAATATTCTGGCCAGTCTGTTCCTGTGGGTGGTCTGGCTTATTATGTTACTGCACTTTCAAGGTATTGACTTCTACAGGGGACTATTTACGTTCTAAATTTTCACAGTAATCTAGTGGCAATCAAGCCTGCGAGCAGCTCTGATATCTGTTTGCTTCTAATGAGATGAACTAGAAAAGCCATAGTTTATAGACTGCAAAATTTTGGGTAGCAAACAGGTCCATTCACTTTCATTTTTGGTTCACCCTTAAAAGAGGAGGGAACTGATAAAAAAGAACAATGCATGAATAGCCCTAATCTGTGTATCCTGATCCTTTGAACTGGAGTTGATTTGTTTCTTTCTTTTGTAATTTTTTAATTCAGCTTGGCAGATGTGCTAGCTCATCCCTTCAATGCACTTTTCTACATCGTCTTTATGCTTACAGCCTGTGCTCTGTTCTCAAAGACATGGATTGAAGTTTCTGGATCATCTGCTAGAGATGTTGCCAAGCAACTAAAGGTATGAGCAATGAGGTGCCTCTCTCTTATGTGTTGCCATTTTTCTGATATCATAGAAAGGTCAGATAGATAGGGCTTTTTGGCAACAAATAGATTATAGCTCATTTGGATGAATAGTATTCTACTTCTATAAGCATCACTGGATTGTGTGTCACCTTAATATTTACTTGGAGTCTTAAACTTAGTAAGTTTGGATAATTATGCTTATTATTCTCTTAATCACTGTAGGACCTTTTTTTTCTTTTATAATCTTTTTGCATCAGCAAGTCTTCACTCTGTTATGGTGTAAACTGCATTTCTTGGTTGCTAAAGATTGTTTAGGCTGCATGTTAATCTCTGAGCTTGTCTCTAGAATAATCTAGGTTTCATCGGATCAGTCATTTAGAAATCAAATTGATGAATAAATATTTTGTGTTTCTTATATAGGAACAACAAATGGTGATGCCTGGACATCGTGATTCTAACCTACAAAAGGAGCTGAACCGTTACATACCAACAACAGCTGCATTTGGAGGAATGTGCATTGGTGCACTCACAGTGTTGGCCGACTTCATGGGGGCCATTGGTTCCGGGACTGGAATCCTCCTTGCAGTCACCATCATTTATCAGTATTTCGAGACATTTGAGAAGGAGAAAGCTAGTAAATTAGGCTTCTTTGGCTTCTAAGAAAGATAGTGGGAAAAGAGTTTCTTTTAGGAAAAGACTAGATTGATGATTAGTCATGGATGGTCAAATGTACGATGTTGGAAAGAAAATGCCAGTTTTTTTTTCCCCTTTTTAAAATCAATATTGTATTTTATTTACTTTTGAGAAGATTTTCAATGGATAGATGTTGCAGTGAAAGCTAATTTAGTATTAAATGGTCTTCAAAAGCCAATTTTGAGGGTATTTTAAAGATAGATATATTTTATTCATTGGAATCAAAATATTTTGACATCAAACACAGGTATTATTTATATCCTTTAATTGTGTTTTTGCCAAAATATAACTGCCATATTATTGTCTCAATCTAACACAGGTATAGGATGAATTGGGGGAGTAATTAGAGACCATGCAGGTAAGTGGGCCAGAGGATTCATGCAAAAGAGATTTTATACTGCTAAACTCTTAGCTGAAGGGTTAGCGTTGAGAAAAGGGCTGCTCATGGCAAATCAACTGTGTATTCAATATTTGGAGATAAAGACGGTGGTTCATTTGATTGAAAGAGATTTCAAATGCGCACTACTCTTCCTTGCCCTGATTGTTGATTGTAGATCTTTGCGGGGATCATCGGCTCAGCCACGGCTACAAAGAAGGTGCGAAGAAAGACAATTTTTTTGATGGATGAATTTTGGGTTTTCTTGAGTTTCAAGAAATGTAAGGGTAAATAGGTGGTAGTTACTAATTTTTTTACCAATGGATAAAGCCAGTGTTTATAAATATATGTCCAACCGCTTCTGAACCCTTCTATTTTTTATTCTCTCTCACTCTCTTTTTCTCTTTTCTTTTTTCTTTCTCTCTCTGGGCACCATTACAGTCCAGCCCCTAATCTCTAATTTTCTACAATTTTTCATTGGGAGAAAATGAATTGTGATGCCATTAATGGATGATTGTCGATATTGCGCAAGGTAAGACTCTTTAAACCCTTTGCTTTCTTTCTTTTATTCACTTTCATCATTAAAAACCCACCAAAAAATTAAGAAAATCCACCAAGAAACCAAAAATTCCCATCAAGAAACCAAGAATTCCATGTTTGCATGGTAATCTTGATTAAGAAAAGAAAGGTTATACATATATATATATGTCTTTCTAAAGGTTTTTTTATATATATATATAAATTCATGGTATATATATAATAATGAAGATACTGAGTCATATAATTCTGAATTTTTCAGTAACCTAAATGATTGAAACAAGCTTTGGGGAAGATGACCAGAAAGCAGAGAGAGCAGTGCAGTGCTCGGGCTGGAAGGCTCCCAATTTAAAGGTCAGTTATTTTACTCCCTTCTTCTTTGAAAACCCTTTTCTTTCTTTCTTTCATTCTTTTCTTTGTTTTCATTATTGAAAACCCACAAAAAAATCAAGAAAATGCATCAAGAAACCAAAAATTATCATCAAGAAGCCACAGATTCCCATCAAGAAACCAAGAATTTCATGTTCGCATGGTAATCTTTATTAAGAAAAGAAAGAAAAACAGGGGAATGGATTTACTAGGATTGAGTCAGTAGAGAAGGAGTAAATTGTTGAATTTTATATTTTTCTTTTTTGCTTTATACCAAATGATTGGTATTATTGTTATATGCTTGGATGAGCTTCTTCAAAAGGGTTATGGTCTTGGCTCTGGGATATCCTTGTTTATAGCAACCAATTCTGGTAAGTTCCTGATTCTAGTCTATTGTTGACTGGAGAGAATATGCTTATGTGAAGTATTATGCTAATTTCTCCACTGCCAATTTCAGTGAAAATATTATCTGGAAAGCATTTAGCCCAACAACAATCAACAGTGGACGTGGTGCTGAATTTGAAGGCGCTGTTATTGCCTTGTTCCATCTAACAATAACTAGGAAAGACAAAGTACGTGCTCTTCGAGAGGCTTTCTACCGGCAGAATCTTCCCAATGTAACAAATCTTCTTGCCACAGTCTTGATTTTCCTGATTGTTATTTACTTCCAAGGTTTCCGTGTGGTTTTGCCTGTTCGATCAAAAAATGCCCGTGGACAACAAGGCTCATACCCAATCAAGCTTTTCTACACCTCAAACATGCCTATCATTCTTCAATCTGCACTTGTATCCAATCTTTATTTCATCTCTCAGGTACTGAATCTTTGTGAAATTTGGATGATGAAACAAATCTATTTCATCTCAGCCTATTATAATGTGATGTTATCTGCATCTGCAGTTACTATACAGAAGGTACAGCGGTAATTTCTTCGTGAGTTTGTTGGGAAAGTGGAAGGAATCTTAATATTCTGGCCAGTCTGTTCCTGTGGGTGGTCTGGCTTATTATGTTACTGCACTTTCAAGGTATTGACTTCTACAGGGGACTATTTACGTTCTAAATTTTCACAGTAATCTAGTGGCAATCAAGCCTGCGAGCAGCTCTGATATCTGTTTGCTTACATGCACTTTTCTACATCATCTTTATGCTTACAGCCTGTGCTCTGTTCTCAAAGACATGGATTGAAGTTTCTGGATCATCTGCTAGAGATGTTGCCAAGCAACTAAAGGTACGAGCAATGAGGTGCCTCTCTCTTATGTGTTGCCATTTTTCTAATATCATAGAAAGGTCAGATAGATAGGGCTTTTTGGCAACAAATAGATTATAGCTCATTTGGATGAATAGTATTCTACTTCTATAAGCATCACTGGATTGTGTGGATATTTATGCTTATTATTCTCTTAATCACTGTAGGACCTTTTTTTTCTTTTATAAAATTGTTGAATTTTATATTTTTCTTTTTTGCTTTAACTACCCTAATTTCATTCATTATATTCAAATGATTGGATTTTTTTTTTTTTCCCTATGATGACTAAAAAATGTAATGAATTACTTCTTGAATGTTGTTGCTAAAACCAGTAATATCATTGTGTTTTAAGACTAAAACAGAGCATGTTCATTCAAGACTTTGCCTATATATATATATGTATGTGTATTTCTTTCTAAAGGTTCTTTTTTTAAATAAATTATCCATTGAAACAAACTTTAGGGGAGATGACAGAAAGAAAAGGGAGCAGTGCTGTGGGCGGGGCGGCTTCGCTTGCAATTTAAAGGTTAGTTATTTTACTTCCTTCTTGTTTGACTTGCGACGGCGTCCGGAGTTTCCAATTCAAGGTAAAAACTTTTTTTTTTTGCCTTAATTTTTATTTGTGGTTTTTGATTATTATTACATTTTTTTTTGCTGGAAATTGTTGTTTATTTGATTGATTTATTTGTGGGAAAAGCTTGAAATCTTTCATGATTGTCGTCCATTTCTTATGTGATTATTATTAATTATTTTTTGCAGGAAATTATTGTTTCTTTGATTGATTTATTTGTGGGGAAATTGTTGTTTCTGATTTATTTGTGGGAAAGCTTAAAATCTTTCTTGATTGTGGTCTGTTTCTTATGTGTATTCTTGTTTTTATACTTATAATTAATTAATTAACTACATTAAAGAACTACTGGTAGTATCACTCCTCATTGTGTGTATTTGTTACATCACTTCTTTCTATTTTAAAAATTTTAATTTTATTTTCAAAACTATCACATTTTATTTTCTCATTACATCTTTTTCTTTTTATATATATATATATATATATATATATATATATATTTAAACTATCTATTTTTCAAAAATATTTTCAATCCCTCTTTTTTTTTCCCTTCTATTTTAAAATTATAAAATTTTATCTTCTAAACTATCAAATTTTATTTTCTTATTATCATCTTCCTTTTTTCTTCTAAAATTTTGTTACACTTTTTATTTTTCAAAAATATTTTTAATTCATCTTTTTTCCCTTTTATTTTCAGAGTTTACTTTTTTTTCCCCAAAACTATCTAATTTTAATCCTCTTTTTTCCTTCTATTTTTAAAATTGTATTTTTTTAAAAAAACTATCGAAATTTTATTTTCTTGTTATCATCATTCTTATTAAATTTTCTAATTTTCAAAAATATTTTCAATCCCTCTTTTTTCATTTGAAAGTTTTTATTTTTATTTTCAAATATATTAATTTTCTTTTTTATTACCATCTTCTTCTTTTTTTTTTTTTTTTTCTTTTTAAATTTCCGTTTTCAAAAACTTTCAATTCCCTTTTTTCATTCTATTTTTAAAATTTTTTTTTTTTAACTATCAAAATTTTATTTTTTTAATTACCATCTTTCCTTTTTTAGAAAAAAAATATTTATTTTTACACTTTCTTTTTTTTAAAAATATTTTCAATCCCTCTATTTTTCTTTTATTTTGAAAATTATCCAAGTTAATTTTCTTTTTACAATCTTCTTTTTAATTCAATTTTTAAAAATATTTTATATATTTTAAAAATATTTTCAAACCATTTTTTGGTTTTAAAAAATATTTTTTATCTCTCTTTTTTCTTTCTCATCACCATCTTCCTTTTTTTTTTTTCAAAATATTAAAACTTTTTAATTCAATCCCTCTTTTACCTTTCGATTTTAAGATTTTACTTCTTATTTTCAAAATTACTTAATTTTAATTTCTCATTACCATTTTCTTTCTTTTTTTTTAAAAAGTTTTTAAATTTTCTATTTTTCTAAAATATTTTCAATCCCTCTTTTTTCATTTTAAAATTTTTGTTTTTATTTTCAAATCTATTAATTTTCTCTCTATTACCATCTTCTTCTTTCTTTTTTTAATTTTCTTTTTAAATTTCTGTTTTCAAAAAATTTCAATTCCCTTTTTTCATTCTATTATTAAATTTTTTTTTTTTAAGTATCAAAATTTAATTTTTTTAATTACCATAAAAAAGAAAAAAAAATTATTTTTACATTTTCTATTTTTCAAAAATATTTTCAATCCCTCTTTTTCCCTTCTATTTTAAGATTTTACTTCTTATTTTCAAAATTACTTAATTTTATTTTCTAATTACCATTTTCTTTTTTTTTTTAAACAGTTTTTAAATTTTCTATTTTTCAAAAATGTTTTCAATCCCTCTTTTTTCATTTTAAAATTTTTTTTTTTTTCAAATCTATTAATTTCCTTTTTATTACCATCTTCTTCTTTCTGTTTTCAATTTTCTTTATAAATTTCCGTTTTCAGAAAATTTCAATTCCCTTTTTTCATTAAATTTTTAAATTTTTTTATGTTTTTTAACTATCAAAATTTTACTTTTTTTATTACAATGTTTCCTTTTTTAGAAAAAAAATTTATTTTTACATTTTCTATTTTTCAAAAATAATTTCAATCCCTCTATTTTTCTTTTATTTTGAAAATTATTCAACTTAATTTTCTTTTTACAATCTTCCTTTTTTTATTTCAATTTTTTAAAAAAATTTTTTATATATTTTTAAATATTTTTTCTTACCCTTTTTGGGTTTTTAAAATTTTTTTTCCCTTTTTTCTTTATATTTTAAGTTTTAAATTTTATTTTCTCATCACCATCTTCCTTTTTTTTTTTTTTTTTTTTTTTTTTTTTTTTTTTTATTTTTTTCTTTTTTTTTTTTTTTTTTTTTTTTAAATTTTTTTTTTTTTTTTTTTTTTTTTTTTTTTTTTTTTTTCTTTTTCAAATTATTAAATCTTTCTATATTTAAAAAATTATTTTCAATCTTCCTTTTTTTCATTTTAAAATTTTTTTTTTATTTTTTCAAATCTATTAATTTTGTTTTTATTACCATCTTCTTTTTTCTTTTTTTTAATTTTCTTTTTTAATTACCATCTTTCTTTTTTTAGAAAAAAAAAATTTATTTTTAAATTTTCTGTTTTTTAATCCCTCCTTTTTTTTTTTAAATTTTAAATTTTTTTTTATTTAATATTTTTTTTTATTTAAAAATACTTTTTTTAAAAAATTTTTTTTTAATTTTTTTTTTTATTTTTTTTTTTTTTTTTTTTCAGATTTTAGAGTTTAAAATTAGGTTCTAAGCTTTAGGTTTTAGGGTTTAGGGTCTAGGGTTTAGGGTTTAGGTTTTAGGTCTAGGGTCTAGGGTTTAGGGTTTAGGGTGTTTGCCGTTCACCCTCTTACTCTTCTTTTTTTTTTCTCCTTTACCTCTTACTCTTTTACCCTTTGCCCTTTTCTTTTTTACCCTTTTGTTTTTTTTCCTTTTTCCTTCATTTGTCCTTTTATTTCTTTTTGCCCTCTTTTCTCTACCTATTTTTTTTTTTTAAAAAATTATTTTAAATATGTTTTTTTATTCCAATTTCTTTCTTTTTTTTTCTTAAAATTATCTAATTTTTATTCTAATAAATCTTGGTGTTTTTCGTATATCTAAGGACAAATTTTGTTTTCTTCAAAAATATCCTTTTTTCCAAAATAAATTTAAAATATGATTTTTTTTTATTTAATATTTTTTTTTTTCAAAAAAATACATCTCTTTTAAAAATCTTATTTGACTTCATTTTTCGAATAGATTTTAGAGTTTAAAATTAGGGGTCTAGGGATTAGGGTTTAGGTTTAGGGTCTAGGCTTTAGGGTTTAGGGTTTAGGGTTTAAGGTGTTTGGCGTTCACCCTCTTACTCTTACCCTTTTGACCCTTTTTCTCTTTACCTCTTACTCTTTTACCCTTTGCCCTTTTTTTTTTTTCCTTTTTTCTTTTTTTTTTTTTTTCCTCTCTTTTTTTTTTTTTTTTTTACCTTTTTCTTTTTATTTTTTTAAAAAATTTTTTTTATTAATTTTTTTTTTTATTCCAATTTCTCTCTTTTTTTTTTTTAAAAAATTGTCAATTTTTTATTCTAATAAATCTTGTTGTTTTTCTATATCTAAGGACAAATTTTGTTTTCTTCAAAAATATCCTTTTTTCCAAAATAAATTTAAAATATGATTTTTTTTTATTTAATATTATTTTTTCTTCAAAAATACATCTCTTTTAAAAATCTTATTTGACTTCATTTTTCGATAGATTTTAGACATTAAAATTAGGGTCTAGGGATTAGGGTTGTGGGTTTAGGTTTAGGGTCTAGGCTCTAGGGTTTAGGGTTTAGGGTGTGTTTGCCGTTCACCCTCTTACTCTTACCCCTTTGCCCTTTACTCCTTTTACCTCTTACTTTTTTCCCTTTTTCCCTTTTTTTTTTTTTTCTTTTTTTTTTTTTTCTTTTCCCCCCTCTTTTTTTTTTTTTTTTTTTTCCTTTACTCTCTACCTATTTTTTTAAAAAAATTATTTTAAATATGTTTTTTTTCCCATTTCTTTTTTTTTTTTCTTAAAAATTGTCAATTTTTTATTCTTATAAATCTTGGTGTTTTTCGTATATCTAAGGACAAATTTTGTTTGCTTCAAAAATATCCTTTTTTCAAAATGAATTTAAAATATGATTTTTTTTTTTTTAATATTATTTTTTTTCTAAAAATACATCTCTTTTAAAAATCTTATTTGACTTCATTTTTAGATTTAGATTTTAGAGTTTAAAATTAGGGTCTAAGCTTTTGGGTTTAGGGTTTAGGGTCTAGGGATTAGGGTTTAGGTTTAGGGTCTAGGCTCTAGGGTTTAGGGTTTAGGTGGTTTGTCGTTCACCCTCTTACTCTTACCCTTTTGCCCTTTACTCCTTTACATCTTACTCTTTTACCCTTTGCCCTTTTTTTTTTTCCCTTTTTTTTTTTTTACCCTTTTTCCTACCCTTTGTCCTTTTACCTTTTTGCCTTTTTACTCTCACCTATTTTTTTTAAAAAAAATTATTTTAAATATATTTTTTATTCCAATTTCTATCTTTTTTTTTAAAATTTCAATTATCTAATTTTTATTTTAATAAATCTTGGTGTTTTTCCTATTTCTAAGGACAAATTTTGGTTTCTTCAAAAATATCCTTTTTTCTATTATGAATTTAAAATATGATTTTTTTTTATTTAATACTTTTTTTTTCCAAAAAATACTTCTCTTTTAAAATTTTATTTGACTTCAATTTTTCAATAGATTTTAGAGTTTAAAATTAGGGTCTAAGCTTTAGGGTTTAAGATTTAGGGTCTAGGGATTAGGGTTTAGGTTTAGGGTCTAGGCTCTAGGGTTTAGGTTGTTTAGGTTTTTGCCCTCTTTTCACCCTTTTGCTCTTTCCTTTTGGCTTTTTTTTCTCCTCTTACTCTTTTACCCTTTGCCCTTCTTTTTTTTTCTTTTTTTTTTTTTTTTTTTTCCCTACCATTTGTCCTTTTATCTTTTTCCCTTTACTCTCTACCTATTTTTTTAAAAAAATTTTTAAAAATATTTTTTATTCCAATTTTTTTTTTTTTTTTTTAAAAATTTTGTAAATTTTTATTCTAATAAATCTTGGTGTTTTTCGTATATCTAAGGACAAATTTTGTTTTTCTTAAAAATATCCTTTTTTCTAAAAAAAATATTTAAAATATGATTTTTTTTTATTTAATATTATTTTTTTCTTCAAAAATACATCTTTTTAAAAATCTTATTTGACTTCATTTTTCGATAGATTTTAGACATTAAAATTAGGGTCTAGGGATTAGGGTTTAGGTTTAGGGTCTAGGCTCTAGGGTTTAGGGTTTAGGGTGTTTGCCGTTCACCCTCTTACTCTTACCCTTTTGACCTTTACTCCTTTACCTCTTACTCTTTTACCCTTTGCCCTTTTTTTTTTTTTTTTTTTTTTTTTCTTTTTCCTACCCTTTGTCCTTTTACCTTTTTGCCCTTTACTCTCTACCTATTTTTTTTAAAAAAATTATTTTAAATATGTTTTTATTCCAATTTCTCTCTTTTTTTTTCCTTAAAAATTGTCAATTTTTTATTCTTATAAATCTTGGTGTTTTTCGTATATCTAAGGACAAATTTTGTTTGCTTCAAAAATATCCTTTTTTCCAAAATGAATTTAAAATATGGTTTTTTTATTTAATATTATTTTTTCTTCAAAATACATCTTTTTTTAAAAATCTTATTTGACTTCATTTTTCGATAGATTTTAGAGTTTAAAATTAGGGTCTAAGCTTTTGGGTTTAAGGTTTAGGGTCTAGGGATTAGGGTTTAGGTTTAGGGTCTAGGCTCTAGGGTTTAGGGTTTAGGGTGTTTGTCGTTCACCCTCTTACTCTTACCCTTTTGACCTTTACTCCTTTACATCTTACTCTTTTACCCTTTGCCCTTTTGTTTTTTACCCTTTTGTATTTTACCCTTTTTCCTACCCTTTGTCCTTTTACCTTTTTGCCCTTTACTCTCTATTTTTTTTTTTAAAAAATTATTTTAAATATATTTTTTTTTCAATTTCTATCTTTTTTTTTTCTTAAAAATTTAATCTAATTTCTATTTTAATAAATCTTCGTGTTTTACCTATTTCTAAGGACAAATTTTGTTTACTTCAAAAATATCCTTTTTTCTAATATGAATTTAAAATATGATTTTTTTTTATTTAATACTTTTTTTTTTTAAAAAAATACTTCTCTTTTAAAATTTTATTTGACTTAATTTTTCAATAGATTTTAGAGTTTAAAATTAGGGTCTAAGCTTTAGGGTTTAAGATTTAGGGTCTAGGGATTAGGGTTTAGGTTTAGGGTCTAGGCTCTAGGGTTTAGGGTTTAGGGTGTTTGCCGTTCACCCTCTTACTCTTACCCTTTTGCCCTTTACTCCTTTACCTCTTACTCTTTTACCCTTTGCCCTTTTTTTTTTTCCCTTTTGTCTTTTGTCCTTTTTCCTACCATTTGTACTTTTATCTTTTTGCCCTTTACTCTCTACCTATTTTTTTAAAAAATTATTTTAAATATGTTTTTTATTCCAATTTCTCTCTTTTTTTTCTTAAAATTGTCAATTTTTTATTCTAATAAATCTTGGTGTTTTTCGTATATCTAAGGACAAATTTTGTTTTCTTCAAAAATATCTTTTTTTCCAAAATAAATTTAAAATATGATTTTTTTTTATTTAATATTATTTTTTCTTTGAAAATACATCTCTTTTAAAAATCTTATTTGATTTCATTTTTCGATAGATTTTAGACATTAAAATTAGGGTCTAGGGAGTAGGGTTTAGGTTTAGGGTCTAGGCTCTAGGGTTTAGGGTTTAGGGTGTTTGCCGTTCACCCTCTTACTCTTACCCTTTTGACCTTTACTCCTTTACCTCTTACTCTTTTACCCTTTGCCCTTTTTTTTTTTCCCTTTTTTTTTTTTTCTTTTTTTCCTACCCTTTGTCCTTTTACCTTTTTGCCCTTTACTCTCTACCTATTATTTTTTTAAAAAATTATTTTAAATATGTTTTTTTTCCAATTTCTTTCTTTTTTTTTCTTAAAAATGTCAATTATCTTTTTTATTCTTATAAATCTTGGTGTTTTTCGTATATCTAAGGACAAATTTTGTTTGCTTCAAAAATATCCTTTTTTCCAAAATGAATTTAAAATATGATTTTTTTTTATTTAATATTATTTTTTTTTTTCAAAAATACATCTCTTTTAAAATATTTTTTTACTTAATTTTTTTTCGATAGATTTTAGAGTTTAAAAATTAAGGTCTAAGCTTTAGGGTTTAAGGTTTAGGGGATTAGGGTTTAGGTTTAGGGTCTAGGCTCTAGGGTTTAGGGTTTAGGGTGTTTGTCGTTCACCCTCTTACTCTTACCCTTTTGACTCTTTTCCTTTTTTTACCTTACTCTTTTACCCTTTGCCCTTTTTTTTTTTCCTTTTTTTTTTTTTCCTTTTTCCTACCCTTTGTCCTTTTACCTTTTTGCCCTTTACTCTCTACCTATTTTTTTTAAAAAAATTATTTTAAATATTTTTTTTATTCCAATTTCTCTTTTTTTTTTCTTAAAAATTGTCAATTTTTTATTCTAATAAATCTTCGTGTTTTTCCTATATCTAAGGACAAATTTTGTTTTCTTCAAAAATATCCTTTTTTCCAAAATGAATTTAAAATATGATTTTTTTTTATTTAATACTTTTTTTTTTTAAAAATACATCTCTTTTAAAAATCTTATTTGACTTCATTTTTCGATAGATTTTAGAGTTTAAAATTAGGGTCTAAGCTTTAGGGTTTAAGGTTTAGGTTCTAGGGTTTAGGGTTTAGGTTTAGGTCTAGGCTCTAGGGTTTAGGGTTTAGGGTGTTTGCCGTTCACCCTCTTACTCTTACCCTTTTGCCCTTTACTCCTTTACCTCTTACTCTTTTACCCTTTGCTCTTCTTTTTTTTTTACCCTTTTGTCTTTTACCCTTTTTCCTACCTTTTGTCCTTTTACCTTTTTGCCCTTTACTCTCTACCTATTTTTTTTTAAAAAAATTATTTTAAATATATTTTTTTTCCAATTTCTCTCTTTTTTTTTTTCTTAAAAAAATTGTCAAATTTTTATTCTAATAAATCTTGGTGTTTTTCCGTATATCTAAGGACAAAATTTTTTTTTCTTCAAAAATATCCTTTTTCCCAAAAATGAATTTAAAATATGATTTTTTTTTATTTAATATTTTTTTTTCTTAAAAAATACTTCTCTTTTAAAAATTTATTTGACTTCATTTTTCGATAGATTTTAGAGTTTAAAATTAGGGTCTAAGCTTTGGGTTTAAGTTTAGGGTCTAGGGATTAGGGTTTAGGTTTAGGGTCTAGGCTCTAGGGTTTAGGGTTTAGGGTGTTTGCCGTTCACCCTCTTACTTATTTTCCTTTTTTTTACTCCTTTACCTCTTACTCTTTTCCCTTTTGCCCTTTTCTTTTTTTTTTTTTTTTCCTTTTTTTTTCCTACCCTTTGTCCTTTTACCTTTTTGCCCTTTACTCTCTACCTATTTTTTTAAAAAATTTTTTTTAATTTTTTTTTATTCCAATTTTTTTTTTTTTTTTCTTAAAAAATTGTCAATTTTTTATTCTAATAAATCTTGGTGTTTTTCGTATATCTAAGGACAAATTTTGTTTTCTTCAAAAAATATCCTTTTTTCCAAAATAATTTAAAATATGATTTTTTTTTAATTTATATTTTTTTTTTCTTCAAAAATACATCTTTCTTTTAAAAATCTTATTTGACTTCATTTTTCGATAGATTTTAGAGTTTAAAATTAGGGTCTAAGCTTTTGGGTTTAAGGTTTAGGGTCTAGGGATTAGGGTTTAGGTTTAGGGTCTAGGCTCTAGGGTTTAGGGGTTTAGGTTTTTGCCGTTCACCTTCTTACCCTTTACCCTTTTTCCCTTTTACTCCTTTTACCCTTTACCCTTTTGTCTTTTCCCTTTTTTTTTTTTTTTTTTTTCTTTTTTTTTTTTTTTTTTTTTTGCCCTTTACTCTCTACCTATTTTTTTAAAAAAATTATTTTTAAATATATTTTTATTCCAATTTCTTTTTTTTTTTTTCTTAAAAATTATCAATTTTTTAATTTTTTTAATAAATCTTGGTGTTTTTCGTATATCTAAGGACAAATTTTGTTTTCTTCAAAAATATCCTTTTTCCTAAAATGAATTTAAAATATGAATTTTTTTTATTTAATATTATTTTTTTTTTTTTAAAATTACATCTCTTTTAAAAAGATTTTAGAGTTTTAAAATTAGGTCTAAGCTTTTTAGGCTTTAAGATTTAGGGTCTAGGGATTAGGGTTTAGGTTTAGGGTCTAGGCTCTAGGGTTTAGGGTTTAGGGTGTTTGCCGTTCACCCTCTTACTCTTACCCTTTTGCCCTTTACTCCTTTACCTCTTACTCTTTTACCCTTTGCCCTTTTCTTTTTTACCCTTTTGTCTTTTTTCCCTTTTTCCTACCCTTTGTCCTTTTACCTTTTTGCCCTTTACTCTCTACCTATTTTTTTTTAAAAAATTATTTTAAATATGTTTTTTATTCCAATTTCTCTTTTTTTTTTTTCCTTAAAAATTGTCAATTTTTTATTCTAATAAATCTTGGTGTTTTTCGTATATCTAAGGACAAATTTTGTTTTCTTCAAAAATATCCTTTTTTCCAAAATATAATTTAAAATATGATTTTTTTTTATTTAATATTATTTTTCTTCAAAAATACATCTCTTTTAAAAATCTTATTTGACTTCATTTTTCCGATAGATTTTAGAGTTTAAAATTAGGGTCTAGGGATTTTTAGGTTTTAGGTTTAGGGTCTAGGCTCTTAGGGTTTAGGGTTTAGGGTGTTTGTCGTTCACCCTCTTATTCTCTTACCCTTTTGACCTTTACTCCTTTACCTCTTACTCCTTTTACCCTTTGCCCTTTTTTTTTTTTACCCTTTTGTCTTTTTCCCTTTTTCCTACCCTTTGTCCTTTTACCTTTTTCCCTTTTACTCTCTACCTATTTTTTTTAAAAAATTTATTTTAAATATATTTTTTATTCCAATTTCTCTCTTTTTTTTTCTAAAAATTATCTAATTTTTATTCTTATAAATCTTGGTGTTTTTACCTATATCTAAGGACAAATTTTGTTTACTTCAAAAATATCCTTTTTTCTAAAATGAATTTAAAATATGATTTTTTTTTTTTAATATTATTTTTTTTTTAAAATAACAAAAATACTTCTCTTTTAAAATTTTATTTGACTTCATTTTTCGATAGATTTTAGAGTTTAAAATTAGGGTCTAAGCTTTTGGGTTTAAGGTTTAGGGTCTAGGGATTAGGGTTTAGGTTTAGGGTCTAGGCTCTAGGGTTTAGGGTTTAGGGTGTTTGTCGTTCACCCTCTTACTCTTACCCTTTTTCTTTTGCCTTTTCTCTTTACCTCTTACTCTTTTACCCTTTGCCCCCTTTTTTTTTTACCCTTTTGTCTTTTACCCTTTTTCCTACCCTTTGTCCTTTTACCTTTTTGCCCTTTACTCTCTACCTATTTTTTTTTATTAAAATTATTTTAAATATATTTTTATTCCAATTTCTCTTTTTTTTTTCTTAAAATTATCTAATTTCTATTTTAATAAATCTTCGTGTTTTACTATATTTCTAAGGACAAATTTTGTTTTCTTCAAAAATATCCTTTTTTCCAAAATGAATTTAAAATATGATTTTTTTTATTTAATACTTTTTTTTTTTCCAAAAATACTTCTCTTTTAAAAATTTATTTGACTTCATTTTTCAATAGATTTTAGAGTTTAAAATTAGGGTCTAAGCTTTAGGGTTTAAGGTTTAGGGTCTAGGGATTAGGGTTTAGGTTTAGGGTCTAGGCTCTAGGGTTTTAGTCGTTCACCCTCTTACTCTTACCCTTTTGCCCTTTACTCCTTTACCTCTTACTCTTTTACCCTTTGCCCTTTTCTTTTTTTCCCTTTTGTCTTTTGCCCTTTTTCCTACCATTTGTCCTTTTACCTTTTTGCCCTTTACTCTCTACCTATTTTTTTTTTAAAAAAAATTATTTTAAATATGTTTTTTATTCCAATTTTCTCTCTTTTTTTTTCTTAAAAATTGTCAATTTTTTATTCTAATAAATCTTGGTGTTTTTCCTATATCTAAGGACAAATTTTGTTTTCTTCAAAAATATCCTTTTTTCTAAAATGAATTTAAAATATGATTTTTTTTTTTTAATATTATTTTTTTTTCAAAAATACATCTCTTTTAAAAATCTTATTTGACTTCATTTTTCGATAGATTTTAGAGATTTAAAATTAGGGTCTAAGGTTAGGTTTTAGGTTTAGGGTTTAGGTTTAGGGTTTAGGGTTAGGGCTTGGGGTTTAGGGTTTAGGGGTTTTTGTCCCTCTTACTCTTACCCTTTTGCCCTTTACTCCTTTACCTCTTACTCTTTTATCCTTTGCCCTTTTTTTTTTTATTTTTCCTTTTTTTTTTTGTCCTTTTTCTTTCCTTTTTTCTTTTTTTTTTTTTTTACTCTCCATTTTTTTTTTTAAAAAATTATTTTAAATATGTTTTTTATTCCAATTTCTCTTTTTTTTTTTCTTAAAATTGTCAATTTTTTATTCTAATAAATCTTGGTGTTTTTCGTATATCTAAGGACAAATTTTGTTTTCTTCAAAAATATCCTTTTTTCTCAAAATGAATTTAAAATATGATTTTTTTTTTTTATATTATTTTTTTTTTTTAAAATACATCTTTTTTAAAAATTTTATTTGACTTCATTTTTCGATAGATTTTAGAGTTTAAAATTAGGGTCTAAGCGTTTAGGTTTAAGGTTTAGGGTCTAGGGTTTAGGGTTTAGGTTTTCTAGGTTTAGGGTTTAGGTTTTTTTTTTTTTCACCCTCTTACTCTTTTGACCTTTACTCCTTTACCTCTTACTCTTTTACCCTTTGCCCTTTTGTTTTTTTACCCTTTTGTCTTTTATCTTTTTTCTTCTTTTCTTTTGTCCTTTTACCTTTTTCTTTTTTTTTTTTTAAAAAATTATTTTAAATATATTTTTTATTCCAATTTTTTTCTTTTTTTTTTTTTTAAAATTATCTAATTTTTATTTCTAATAAATCTTGGTGTTTTTCCTATATCTAAGGACAAATTTTGTTTATTCAAAAATATCCCTTTTTCCTAAAATTATGAATTTAAAATATGATTTTTTTTTTAATAATTTTTTTTTTCTTCAAAAATACTTTTCTTTTAAAAATCTTATTTGACTTCAATTTTTTAAATAGTTTATTTTAGAGTTTAAAATTAGGGTCTAAGCTTTAGGGTTTAAGATTTAGGGTCTAGGGTTTAGGGTTTAGGGTTTAGGGTCTAGGGTTTAGGGTTTAGGGTTTTTTGCCTTTTACTCTTACTTTTACCTTTTACCCTTTTCTTTACCTTTACTCTTTACCCTTTTTTTTTTTCCTTTTTTTTTTACCCTTTTGTCCTTTTCTTTTTTTCCCTATTGTTTTTCCTTTTTTTTTTTTTCCTTTATTTTCTCTCTACCATTTTTTTTTAAAAATTATTTTAAATATTTTTTTTTTCCAATTTCTCTTTTTTTTTTCTTTAAAAAATTGTCAATTTTTTATTCTAATAAATCTTGGTTTTTTTTGCTATATCTAAGGACAAATTTTGTTTTCTTCAAAAATATCTTTTTTCCAAAATAAATTTAAAATATGATTTTTTTTTTTATTTAATATTATTTTTTTTCAAAAATACATCTCTTTTAAAATTTTAGATTTTTAAAATTAGGGTCTAAGCTTTAGGGTTTTAGATTTAGGGTCTAGGGATTAGGGTTTAGGTTTAGGGTCTAGGCTCTAGGGTTTAGGGTTTAGGGTGTTTGCTCGTTCACCCTCTTACTCTTACCCCTTTTTGACCTCCCTTTACCTCTTACTCTTTTTACCCTTTGCCCTTTTCTTTTTTTCCTTTTTTTGTCTTTTACCCTTTTTCCTACCCTTTGTCCTTTTACCTTTTTGCCCTTTACTCTCTACCTATTTTTTTTAAAAAATTATTTTAAATATGTTTTTTATTCCAATTTCTCTTTTTTTTTTCTTAAAAATTGTCAATTTTTATTCTAATAAATCTTGGTGTTTTTCGTATATCTAAGGACAAATTTTGTTTTCTTCAAAAATATCCTTTTTTCCAAAATGAATTTAAAATATGATTTTTTTTTATTTAATATTATTTTTTTTCAAAAAATACATCTCTTTTAAAATTCTTATTTGACTTCATTTTTTGATATGATTTTAGAGTTTAAAATTAGGGTCTAAGCTTTAGGGTTTAAGGTTTAGGGTCTAGGGATTAGGGTTTAGGTTTAGGGTCTAGGCTCTAGGGTTTAGGGTTTAGGGTGTTTGCCGTTCACCCTCTTACTCTTACCCTTTTGCCCTTTACTCCTTTACCTCTTACTCTTTTACCCTTTGCCCTTTTTTTTTTTACCCTTTTGTCTTTTACCCTTT
The DNA here is from genome assembly GCA_025388415.1 of Cynanchum wilfordii. Lineage (NCBI taxonomy): Eukaryota > Viridiplantae > Streptophyta > Magnoliopsida > Gentianales > Apocynaceae > Cynanchum > Cynanchum wilfordii. The sequence goes on along the minus strand of JAHSUH010000792.1, from coordinate 9,859 downwards.
TTCCTACCCTTTGTCCTTTTACCTTTTTGCCCTTTACTCTCTACCTATTTTTTTAAAAAAATTATTTTAAATATGTTTTTTATTCCAATTTCTCTCTTTTTTTTTCTTAAAAATTATCAATTTTCTATTCTAATAAATCTTGGTGTTTTTCCTATATCTAAGGACAAATTTTGTTTTCTTCAAAAATATCCTTTTTTCCAAAATGAATTTAAAATATGATTTTTTTTTTTATTTTTTTTTTTTTTTTAATAATACTTTTCTTTAAAATTTAAAATTTTATTTGACTTCATTTTTCGATAGATTTTAGAGTTTAAAATTAGGGTCTAAGCTTTTGGGTTTAAGGTTTAGGGTCTAGGGATTAGGGTTTAGGTTTAGGGTCTAGGCTCTAGGGTTTAGGGTTTAGGGTGTTTGTCGTTCACCCTCTTACTCTTACCCTTTTGCCCTTTACTCCTTTACCTCTTACTCTTTTACCCTTTTGCCCTTTTTTTTTTACCCTTTTGTCTTTTACCCTTTTTCCTACCCTTTGTCCTTTTACCTTTTTGCCCTTTACTCTCTACCTATTTTTTTTTAAAAAATTATTTTAAATATATTTTTTATTCCAATTTCTCTCTTTTTTTTCTTAAAAATTATCAAATTTCTATTCTAATAAATCTTGGTGTTTTTACCTATTTCTAAGGACAAATTTTGTTTACTTCAAAAATATCCTTTTTTCCAAAAATGAATTTAAAATATGATTTTTTTTTTTAATATTTTTTTTTTTTTCAAAAAAACTTCTCTTTTAAAATTTTATTTGACTTCATTTTTCAATAGATTTTAGAGTTTAAAATTAGGGTCTAAGCTTTTAGGGTTTAAGGTTTAGGGTCTAGGGATTAGGGTTTAGGTTTAGGGTCTAGGTTGGTTTAGGGTTTAGGGTGTTTGCGTTTTTTCACCCTCTTACTCTTACCCTTTTGCCCTTTACCCCTTTACCTCTTACTCTTTTACCCTTTGCCCTTTTTTTTTTTTCCTTTTGTCTTTTACCCTTTTTCCTACCCTTTGTCCTTTTACCTTTTTGCCCTTTACTCTCTACCTATTTTTTTTAAAAAATTATTTTAAATATTTTTTTTATTCCAATTTCTCTTTTTTTTTTTCTTAAAAATTGTCAATTTTTTATTCTAATAAATCTTGGTGTTTTTCCTATATCTAAGGACAAATTTTGTTTTCTTCAAAAATATCCTTTTTTCCAAAATGAATTTAAAATATGATTTTTTTTATTTAATATTATTTTTTTCTTCAAAAATACATCTCTTTTAAAATTTTATTTGACTTCATTTTTCAATAGATTTTAGATAGTTTTAAAAATTAGGGTCTAAGCTTTAGGGTTTAGGATTTAGGGTCTAGGGATTAGGGTTTAGGGTTTAGGGTCTCTCTAGGGTTTAGGGTTTGTGGGTTTTTTTACCCTCTTACTCTTACCCTTTTGCCCTTTACTCCTTTACCTCTTACTCTTTTACCCTTTGCCTTTTTCTTTTTTCCCTTTTGTCTTTTACCCTTTTTCCTACCATTTGTCCTTTTACCTTTTTTGCCCTTTACTCTCTACCTATTTTTTTTAAAAAAAATTATTTTAAATATATTTTTTATTCCAATTTCTCTCTTTTTTTTTTTTAAAAATTGTCAATTTTTAATTTTATAAATCTTGGTGTTTTTCGTATATTCTAAGGACAAATTTTGTTTTCTTCAAAAATATCCTTTTTTCCAAAATGAATTTAAAATATGATTTTTTTTTTTAATATTATTTTTTTTTCAAAAAAAATCATCTCTTTTAAAAATCTTATTTGACTTCATTTTTCGATAGATTTTAGAGTTTAAAATTAGGGTCTAAGCTTTTAGGGTTTAGGGTCTAGGGATTAGGGTTTAGGTTTAGGGTCTAGGCTCTAGGGTTTAGGGTTTAGGGTGTTTGCTCGTTCACCCTCTTACTCTTACCCTTTTGACCTTTACTCCTTTTTTACCTCTTACTCTTTTACCCTTTGCCCTTTTGTTTTTTCCTTTTTTCTTTTTTTTACCCTTTTTCCTACCCTTTGTCCTTTTACCTTTTTGCCCTTTACTCTCTACCTATTTTTTTAAAAAAAATTATTTTAAATATATTTTTTATTCCAATTTCTCTCTTTTTTTTTTTTTAAAAATTATCAATTTTCTATTCTAATAAATCTTGGTGTTTTTCCTATATCTAAGGACAAATTTTGTTTTCTTCAAAAAATATCCTTTTTTCCAAAATGAATTTAAAATATGATTTTTTTTTTTAATATTATTTTTTTTTCAAAAATACTTCTCTTTTAAAATTTTATTTGACTTCATTTTTCAATAGATTTTAGAGTTTAAAATTAGGGTCTAAGCTTTAGGGTTTAAGGTTTAGGGTCTAGGGATTAGGGTTTAGGTTTAGGGTCTAGGCTCTAGGGTTTAGGGTTTTAGGGTGTTTGTTGCCGTTCACCCTCTTACTCTTACCCTTTTGCCTTTACCTTTTTCCTTTACCTCTTTCTCTTTTACCCTTTGCCCTTTTTTTTTTTCCCTTTTGTCTTTTTCCCTTTTTCCTACCATTTGTCCTTTTACCTTTTTGCCCTTTACTCTCTACCTATTTTTTTTAAAAAATTTATTTTAAATATATTTTTATTCCAATTTCTCTTTTTTTTTCTTAAAATTATCTAATTTTTATTCTAATAAATCTTCGGTGTTTTTCCTATATCTAAGGACAAATTTTGTTTTCTTCAAAAATATCCTTTTTTCCAAAATGAATTTAAAATATGATTTTTTTTTTTAATATTATTTTTTTTCAAAAATACATCTCTTTTAAAAATTTTATTTGACTTCATTTTTGAAAGATTTTAGAGTTTAAAATTAGGGTCTAAGCTTAGGGTTTAAGGTTTAGGGTCTAGGGATTAGGGTTTAGGTTTAGGGTCTAGGCTCTAGGGTTTAGGGTTTTTAGGGTGTTTTGCCGTTCACCCTCTTACTCTTACCCTTTTGCCTTTTACTCCTTTATACCTTTTTTTACCCTTTGCCCTTTTTTTTTTTTACCCTTTTGTCTTTTCCCTTTTTCCTACCCTTTGTCCTTTTACCTTTTTGCCCTTTACTCTCTACCTATTTTTTTTAAAAAATATTTTAAATATTTTTTTATTCCAATTTCTCTCTTTTTTTTTTAAAAATTGTCTTTTTCAATTTTTATTCTAATAAATCTTGGTGTTTTTCGTATATCTAAGGACAAATTTTGTTTACTTCAAAAATATCCTTTTTTCCAAAATGAATTTAAAATATGATTTTTTTTTTTAAATTTTTTTTTCTTCAAAAATACATCTCTTTTAAAAATCTTTATTTGACTTCATTTTTCAATAGATTTTAGAGTTTAAAATTAGGGTCTAAGCTTTTGGGTTTAAGGTTTAGGGTCTAGGGTTTAGGGTTTAGGGTTTAGGGTCTAGGGTTTAGGGTTTAGGGTGTTCTCCTTTTACTTTACCCTTTTTTGACCTTTACTCCTTTACCTCTTACTCTTTACCCCTTTGCCCTTTTTTTTTTTTTTTTTTTTTTTACCTTTTTTTTTCCTACCCTTTGTCCTTTTACCTTTTTGCCCTTTACTCTCTACCTATTTTTTTTAAAAAAATTATTTTAAATATATTTTTTATTCCAATTTCTATCTTTTTTTTTCTTAAAATTATCTAATTTCTATTCTAATAAATCTTCGTGTTTTACCTATTTCTAAGGACAAATTTTGTTTACTCAAAAATATCCTTTTTTCCTAATATGAATTTAAAATATGATTTTTTTTTATTTAATACTATTTTTTTTCCAAAATACTTCTCTTTTAAAAATTTTATTTGACTTCATTTTTTCAATAGATTTTAGAGTTTAAAATTAGGGTCTAAGCTTTAGGGTTTAAGATTTAGGGTCTAGGGATTAGGGTTTAGGTTTAGGGTCTAGGCTCTAGGGTTTAGGGTTTAGGGTGTTTGCCGTTCACCCTCTTACTCTTACCCTTTTGCCTTTTCCTCCTTTACTTCTTACTCTTTTACCCTTTGCCCTTTTTTTTTTTTCTTTTGTCTTTTGTCCTTTTTCCTATTTCCTTTTGTCCTTTTACCTTTTTGCCCTTTACTCTCTACCTATTTTTTTAAAAAAATTATTTTAAATATGTTTTTTATTCCAATTTCTCTCTTTTTTTTTTAAAATTGTCAATTTTTTATTCTAATAAATCTTGGTGTTTTTCGTATATCTAAGGACAAATTTTGTTTTCTTCAAAAATATCCTTTTTCCAAAATAAATTTAAAATATGATTTTTTTTTATTTAATATTATTTTTTTTTTAAAAATACATCTCTTTTAAAATTTTATTTGACTTCATTTTTCGATAGATTTTAGAGTTTAAAATTAGGGTCTAAGGGTTTAAGATTTAGGGTTTAGGGTTTAGGGTTAGGTCTAGGCTCTAGGGTTTAGGGTTTAGGGTGTTTGCCGTTCACCCTCTTACTCTTACCCTTTTGCCCTTTACTCCTTTACCTCTTACTCTTTTACCCTTTGCCCTTTTCTTTTTTTTCCCTTTTTGTCTTTTCCCCTTTTCTTTTTTTTTTTTTTTTTCCCTTTACACTTTTTTTTTTTAAAAAAATTATTTTAAATATGTTTTTTATTCCAATTTCTTCTTTTTTTTTTCTTAAAAATTGTCAATTTTTTATTCTAATAAATCTTGGTGTTTTTCGTATATCTAAGGACAAATTTTGTTTTCTTCAAAAATATCCTTTTTTAAAAATTAAATTTAAAATATGATTTTTTTTTTTTAATATTATTTTTTCTTCAAAAATACATCTCTTTTAAAAATCTTATTTGACTTCAATTTTTCAAATAGATTTTAGAGTTTAAAATTAGGGTCTAGGGGTTAGGAGTTGGGGGTTTAGGTTTAGGGTCTAGGCTCTAGGGTTTAGGGTTTAGGGTGTTTGCCGTTCACCCTCTTACTCTTACCCTTTTGACCTTTACTCCTTTACCTCTTACTCTTTTACCCTTTGCCCTTTTGTTTTTTACCCTTTTGTCTTTTACCCTTTTTCCTACCCTTTGTCCTTTTACCTTTTTGCCCTTTACTCTCTACCTATTTTTTTAAAAAATTATTTTAAATTATGTTTTTATTCCAATTTCTACTTTTTTTTTCTTAAAAATTATGTCAATTTCTATTCTTATAAAAATCTTGGTGTTTTTCCTATATCTAAGGACAAATTTTGTTTACTTCAAAAATATCCTTTTTCCAAAATGAATTTAAAATATGATTTTTTTTTATTTAATATTTTTTTTTCTTCAAAAATACATCTCTTTTAAAAATCTTATTTGACTTCATTTTTCGATTAGATTTTAGAGTTTAAAATTAGGGTCTAAGCTTTAGGGTTTATAGGTTTAGGGTCTAGGGATTAGGGTTTAGGTTTTAGGGTCTAGGGTTTAGGGTTTAGGTGGGTTTTTGGTTCACCCTCTTACTCTTACCCTTTTTCCTTTTTTACTCCTTTACCTCTTACTCTTTTACCCTTTGCCCTTTTGTTTTTACCCTTTTGTCTTTTACCCTTTTTCCTACCCTTTTTCCTTTTTTTTTTTCCCTTTACTCTCTATACTATTTTTTTAAAAAAATATTTTAAATATATTTTTATTTCAATTTCTTTTTTTTTTTCTTAAAAATTATCTAATTTCTATTTTAATAAATCTTCGTGTTTTACCTATTTCTAAGGACAAATTTTGTTTACTTCAAAAATATCCTTTTTTCTAATATGAATTTAAAATATGATTTTTTTTTATTTAATACTTTTTTTCTTCAAAAATACTTCTCTTTTAAAATTTTATTTGACTTCATTTTTCAATAGATTTTAGAGTTTAAAATTAGGGTCTAAGCTTTAGGGTTTAAGATTTAGGGTCTAGGGATTAGGGTTTAGGTTTAGGGTCTAGGCTCTAGGGTTTAGGGTTTAGGGTGTTTGCCGTTCACCCTCTTACTCTTACCCTTTTGCCCTTTACTCCTTTACCTCTTACTCTTTTACCCTTTGCCCTTTTCTTTTTTACCCTTTTGTCTTTTGTCCTTTTTCCTACCATTTGTACTTTTATCTTTTTGCCCTTTACTCTCTACCTATTTTTTTAAAAAAATTATTTTAAATATGTTTTTATTCCAATTTCTCTTTTTTTTTTTTAAAAATTGTCAATTTTTTATTCTAATAAATCTTGGTGTTTTTCGTATATCTAAGGACAAATTTTGTTTTCTTCAAAAATATCCTTTTTTCCAAAATAAATTTAAAATATGATTTTTTTTTTTTAATATTATTTTTTTCTTCAAAAACCTCTTTTTTTTAAAAATCTTATTTGACTTCATTTTTCGATAGATTTTAGACATTAAAATTAGGGTCTAAGGTTTAGGGTTTAGGGTTTAGGGTTTAGGGTTTAGGGTCTAGGCTCTAGGGTTTAGGGTTTAGGGTTTTGGTTTTTGCCGTTCACCCTCTTACTCTTACCCTTTTGACCTTTACTCCTTTACCTCTTACTCTTTTACCCTTTGCCCTTTTGTTTTTTACCCTTTTGTCTTTTACCCTTTTTCCTACCCTTTGTCCTTTTACCTTTTTGCCCTTTACTCTCTACCTATTTTTTTTTTAAAAATTATTTTAAATATGTTTTTTATTCCAATTTCTCTCTTTTTTTTCTTAAAAATTGTCAATTTTTTATTCTTATAAATCTTGGTGTTTTTCGTATATCTAAGGACAAATTTTGTTTGCTTCAAAAATATCCTTTTTTCCAAAATGAATTTAAAATATGATTTTTTTTTTATTTAATATTATTTTTTCTTCAAAAATACATCTCTTTTAAAAATCTTATTTGACTTCATTTTTCGATAGATTTTAGAGTTTAAAATTAGGGTCTAAGCTTTTGGGTTTAAGGTTTAGGGTCTAGGGATTAGGGTTTAGGTTTAGGGTCTAGGCTCTAGGGTTTAGGGTTTAGGGTGTTTGTCGTTCACCCTCTTACTCTTACCCTTTTGACCTTTACTCCTTTACCTCTTACTCTTTTACCCTTTGCCCTTTTGTTTTTTACCCTTTTGTATTTTACCCTTTTTCCTACCCTTTGTCCTTTTACCTTTTTGCCCTTTACTCTCTACCTATTTTTTTTAAAAAAATTATTTTAAATATATTTTTTATTCCAATTTCTACTTTTTTTTTTCTTAAAAATTATCTAATTTCTATTTTAATAAATCTTCGTGTTTTACCTATTTCTAAGGACAAATTTTGTTTACTTCAAAAATATCCTTTTTTCCAATTATGAATTTAAAATATGATTTTTTTTATTTAATACTTTTTTTTTTCCAAAAATACTTCTCTTTTAAAAATTTTATTTGACTTAATTTTTCAATAGATTTTAGAGTTTAAAATTAGGGTCTAAGCTTTAGGGTTTAAGATTTAGGGTCTAGGGATTAGGGTTTAGGTTTAGGGTCTAGGCTCTAGGGTTTAGGGTTTAGGGTGTTTGCCGTTCACCCTCTTACTCTTACCCTTTTGCCCTTTACTCCTTTACCTCTTACTCTTTTACCCTTTGCCCTTTTCTTTTTTACCCTTTTGTCTTTTGTCCTTTTTCCTACCATTTGTCCTTTTACCTTTTTTGCCCTTTACTCTCTACCTATTTTTTTTAAAAAAAATTATTTTAAATATGTTTTTATTCCAATTTCTCTCTTTTTTTTTCTTAAAAATTGTCAATTTTTTATTCTAATAAATCTTGGTGTTTTTCGTATATCTAAGGACAAATTTTGTTTATCTTCAAAAATATCCTTTTTTCCAAAATAAATTTAAAATATGATTTTTTTATTTAATATTATTTTTTTTTTCAAAAATACATCTCTTTTAAAAATCTTATTTGACTTCATATTTTCGATAGATTTTAGACTTTAAAATTAGGGTCTAGGGTCTTGGGATTAGGGTTTTAGGTTTAGGGTCTAGGCTTTAGGGTTTAGGGTTTAGGGTGTTTCAGTTTCGCTCTTTTCTTACCCTCTTACTCTTTTTTACCTTTACTCCTTTACCCTTTACTTCTTTTTACCCTTTTGCCTTTTGTTTTTACCCTTTGTCTTTTACCCTTTTTCCTACCCTTTGTCCTTTTACCTTTTTGCCCTTTTTTCTCTACCTATTTTTTTTAAAAAATATTTTAATTATTTTTTATTCCAATTTCTCTCTTTTTTTTTCTTAAAAATTGTCAATTTTTATTCTAATAAATCTTGGTGTTTTTCCTATATCTAAGGACAAATTTTGTTTAGCTTCAAAAATATCCTTTTTTCCAAAATGAATTTAAAATATGATTTTTTTTTTATTTAATATTATTTTTTTTTCAAAAATACATCTCTTTTAAAAATCTTATTTGACTTCATTTTTCGATAGATTTTAGAGTTTAAAATTAGGGTCTAAGCTTTTGGGTTTAAGGTTTAGGGTCTAGGGATTAGGGTTTAGGTTTAGGGTCTAGGCTCTAGGGTTTAGGGTTTAGGGTGTTTGCCGTTCACCCTCTTACTCTTACCCTTTTTACCTTTACTCCTTTACCTCTTACTCTTTTACCCTTTGCCCTTTTTTTTTTACCCTTTTGTCTTTTACCCTTTTTCCTACCCTTTGTCCTTTTACCTTTTTGCCCTTTACTCTCTACCTATTTTTTTAAAAAAAATTATTTTAAATATATTTTTTATTCCAATTTCTATCTTTTTTTTTCTTAAAAATTTCAAATTTCTATTTTAATAAATCTTCGTGTTTTTCCTATTTCTAAGGACAAATTTTGTTTACTTCAAAAATATCCTTTTTTCCAAATATGAATTTAAAATATGATTTTTTTATTTTAATTATTTTTTTTCTTCAAAAATACTTCTCTTTTTAAAATTTTATTTGACTTAATTTTTCAATAGATTTTAGAGTTTAAAATTAGGGTCTAAGCTTTAGGGTTTAAGATTTAGGGTCTAGGGATTAGGGTTTAGGTTTAGGGTCTAGGCTCTAGGGTTTAGGGTTTAGGGTGTTTGCCGTTCACCCTCTTACTCTTACCCTTTTGCCCTTTACTCCTTTACCTCTTACTCTTTTACCCTTTTGCCCTTTTTTTTTTTTTCCCTTTTGTCTTTTGTCCTTTTTCCTACCATTTGTCCTTTTACCTTTTTTCTCTTTACTTTCTTTTTTTTTAAAAAAATTATTTTAAATATGTTTTTTATTCCAATTTCTCTCTTTTTTTTTTTCTCTTAAAATTGTCAATTTTTTTTCTAATAAATCTTGGTGTTTTTCGTATATCTAAGGACAAATTTTGTTTTCTTCAAAAATATCCTTTTTCCAAAATGAATTTAAAATATGATTTTTTTTTTTTAATATTTTATTATTTTTTTTTTAAAATTCTTTTCTTTTTTTAAAAATTTTTTTTTGGATTTTTTTTTATAGATTTTAGGGTTTAAGCTTTTGGGTCTAAGGTTTAGGGTTTAGGGTTAGGGGGTTTAGGCTCTAGGGTTTAGGGTTTAGGGTGTTTGTCGTTCACCCTCTTACTCTTACCCTTTTGCCCTTTACTCCTTTTACCTCTTACTCTTTTACCCTTTGCCCTTTTTTTTTTTACCCTTTTGTCTTTTACCCTTTTCTCTCCCTTTGTCCTTTTTACCTTTTTGCCCTTTACTCTCTACCTAATTTTTTTAAAAAAATTATTTTAAATATGTTTTTTATTCCAATTTCTCTCTTTTTTTTTTTCTTAAAAATTATCAATTTCTATTCTAATAAATCTTGGTGTTTTCTCGTATATCTAAGGACAAATTTGTTTTTTTTCAAAAATATCCTTTTTTCTAAAATTAAATTTAAAATATGATTTTTTTTTTTTTAATATTATTTTTTCTTAAAAATACTTCTCTTTTTAAAATTTTATTT
>JAHSUH010000790.1:0-21938 GCA_025388415.1 Cynanchum wilfordii | reverse complement strand
AAATGCAAGGTTTATAGACGGGATGAACAGTCCTGTAAGCAGCATCACTCCGGAAGACAGCAGAGTGAGGGCGGAGTGCTTCCAGTACGGCACGGTATCTAGTTCCCAGTTCAAGCAGTAGTACAAGAAGTTGCGAATCGGGATCATGTTCATCGCATACGCCGCGCAGATCTTAATCAACATGCCAATGTAGGCTACCATCACATACGGTTCGTGTACGGGATCGAAGTTGTAGAGGATGGAGTCGTTGGTTTCCCCAGCGAAATCAAAAAACCAAAACAGTCCAGCGAGGATATAAAATATCATGCAGATGCTCAGCCCGACGATACTCGAGAGGGTCAATTTCTTCACCGATGGCTTCGGTTTCATCTCGAAATATATTGAATACGCGGGCCCCTGACACATGTAGGCGAAGACGAAGATCGAAAGACCGTAAATTGCCTTGTTCCCTGTGGTGAAGTACTCCATGTTATCGCGCATGCCAAGCTTCAACCCGTGGGTTGCACTGTGTGCTACAATAGTCACAACGAAGTACAACACCATCACAACACCTATCGTCGACACATATCGAATACTGTTGACGCGCTTCGGGATCACCACCGGTAGCATAAGAAACAACCAGATAAGGGTCGTGACGAGGCGGTTACCGTTCGCGGTTTTGAAGTACTCGGATGTGTGTGGGGATTTCTGCAGTATGGGATTTACAAGGGAGTCGGCAGCACTAATGTAGCCGATGGCAGTGCCAACACACGACAAGGCCATGATGCCACCTGTGAAGTAACCACCCCACTTCCCAAAGAGACCGTAACCCATTTCCTCAAAGTTCCGATACCCCGTCTTTTCCATTGCATACCCCATCAGGGTCATGGTATAAATCGTAAGGATGGTGATCACGACGAGGTAGATAATGGCCATGATCACGCCACTGTAGGCAAAGGATGACGGCATCGAAATGATGCCCCCGCCCAGAGTGACGGAGCAGAGGGCGAAGGTCCCGGATGCTACGCTACCGTAGGGTATCAGCCTCCTGTACAAGTAGACAAAGGGTGCATACCACCCTGTCACATGTGGCTCTTTAGGGGGTGTCAGAAAATGTGGAATCCGAGCCACACGCGGCAGGCTTAGCGAGGTGTTGGCGAGAGCCATAAATTTCCTGAGATAAAGCACCGCCATTGGTGTCAGAATATACGAAATCCTCACACGCGGTACCGGTTACTGGATTTGCACCAACAGCCTGAGGGTAGTGCGAAAGACTTTGCGTTTCCGCTGATGCAGGCGCATTTTGGTTTGAGGGCATTGGGTAGCTGGTGTGTATGTCGTCCTCTCTGCGGTTTTCACCTACCTTTCCTTTCAAGAGTGAATTTACTCAACTTCCTTGTTTAATCTTTTTTTTCCAAAAAACCGTTTGAGGCTTATACCTTAGAATCTGTTTTATGAGAAAAAGCGAAGTACGGTGGGTGACATCGTTGCATCGCGGCCCCAACTTGATCCGAACCTTTCTTGGCGTACTCAAACCAGGAAGCTAACGCATCCACACATCATTCTCTTTGTTCTTTTTTTTTTTTGATGACATAGAACGGTGGAACCAAAGGCATGTTGAGTGACTTGCGGCAGCTTAAATTGCTCTCTCCACGGAAAAGGGAGCGCATAAACTCCTGACTACTTCAGGGAGGCTTCAACAGTCTTGTGAAGGCTGCAGGCGGTCACGAAGTCTTTCTCCAGTTGCTCTGAACCCCATCAAGGCCACCTGCATTGGCGCTCTAAATGCCAACCTCGTTTTGCCATGGCCGCTGTTGTAAGCGGCCCCTGAGCCGGGGAAACTTCCCTATTTCCCGTTTCGGGATACATCATGTCGTCGCGCATGCCAAGCCTCATTGCGTCACCTGCACCGTGTCCCATGATGTCCATGACAAAATACGGCACCACTACCGTTGGAACTCTGAATGGCACAGCAGGGCTGCGGCGCTCTGTGAAGCAGGGCCGACTGCTCCTAGCACTCGACCTTTCGCCGGCATGGGGGAGGGGAGAAAGAGCCGAGCTATTTTTGTAGTCTCGCGACACAATTTGCGTAGTCAGAATTGCGGTTAGTTGTTCTCGCTGATGTGGTTTTGTTACCACCCCAGCCTTGTACTACCTACAATGAAGTTTGGTGCGCCATATGGCTATGCACACTGAGCGCATCTCTGTTACCTTGATGTTCACAGCTTTACCAAGGCGAAGTTTGTGAAATTATTTACTGCCCTATGCGCGATGGGCCCCAGGGTGTGAGGGTCATTGGATTCACACCTGTCCGACCGTAAACTGTCGGGCCATCACGATCGGAGTAATGTTGTGAAATTAGAGTATAGAATCTTGACAAGGTCACCCCGGTGGAGGAAGAGAGGAATTAAGAAAAAGCGTCATCAATCATGAGCTTTATCATTACTCCCTATTCCTTAGGCTATCAAGGAAGCCTCACGAAGCTATTTCTAGGAGAAATTATTAGAGCAATCTCACAGGGGCAAGCCTTTATAGGTGCCTTTCTTATAAGGCTCTCCTAGATTAGACAAGCTCTTTATCGTGTATATATTGTTTAATGCATATCAGATTATTACGATCATGTTATTTCTCTAGTATACAGCATTCCGTAAGCTTATTGAAAATAAGCACGTTATTAAAAAAGAAAAACAAAGCACTCCTCCGGCCAAATATCAGGGCAGTGCGAGTGCGCACCATTCCAACAGCGGCGCAAGCAATAAGACCCTTAGCGAGGAATTGCCGCAGGCAAGTTCGTCACACAGTAAGGCCATCCGCGCGTCAATGCTTGTGATGCTTTCCCTTCTTCGACGCATCCTTGTTCTTTGCCACGCGCCGTTGCCGCTGAGCCTCCTTGACGGCTTTGCTATGCTCTTTGCGCTCTTCCTTAGTCATTTCTGCTAGCGTCCGTGGCTCCACTGCGAGGGTTCTTTTCCCCTGCCTCTTACTAACCGCTCCACCTCCCATATCCTTCTCGGCTGTGTTCTCGTCACTAACCTGTGGGCATTCGGAGTTCTCCTCGCTGAGCGGTACGTCAGCGCATCGCGCCGCATCCCCCGCTCCTTGACGTCTTCCAGGAGCAACCATTCCTTCAACAAATGGTGCCACCTCCTCGTTCGGGGCTCTTCGATCGGAGATCTCATTTAGTGTCCGCGGTACTGTGATGTTCAGAAAGACCTGTTCATCAACCTTAGCCTTCTCGCTATGGGCGAGCGTACCCTCGCCCTCCCGCTGTCTTGTCTCACGAAGTTCCTTTAGATGCGTCAGCAGCTCTTGGTCGTTCTGGGGGCCGCTGCAACACCGCCAGCCAGAAGGCGCTGGTGACGCCGTAATGAAGTGAAAAAGCTCCTGCAGGGTGAAGGGGTTGGCCAGCCCCTGGGATACGAAAAAGGAGTTCACGTTGGTGATGTCACGCCGTAGGAAATCCATGGCACGAGGGTGGTCGCTCTCAACTGACTGTGATACGTCAATCACAACAACACGACCACGATAGAGGAGCAGATTATACTCCGAAAGATCGCCATGGATGAGCCGACTGCGGGCATACAGCTTGCGCATTGTGCAGCACAGGTCGAGATAACAGCGATCCAGGGCGGCGTGGGAGGGGAAGTGCACCTCCTTCAGCCGCGGCGCAGGCCAGCCATCCTCGCCGAGAAACTCCATCACAAGGACGTGATGCCTCAGGAGCTTCACTGCCGGGGCCAAGACACCGCCGTCCTGCAGGCGACTGAGGTTACGGGCCTCCTTCTCAGCCCAGGCGCGCACCATCTTGCGTGGGTTGCTCTTGCAGTATCGCTGAAAGCGGTACTCTCCCGACACATACTGGTCCCGATCACGGAAAGCTAAGATGGAGGTCTTGAAGACCTTAAGCGCAACAGGACTACCATCGCCAGATACAGCGTAGTACACATTTGCCTCCTTTCCGGTGGAAACACAGCCGTTGATTTCGAGTAAAATACCTGTGTTGACTAGCTTATATAGGATGAGCCGCGTGCGCGGGTCCATTACATTCTCTACCGTCGCGCGCTCTGAGCGGTCCACGTTCTTCGCAGACTGGCTGGAGGCGAAGCGACCGCTTATGGTCATGTCACGCAGCTCGTTAAGCACCCGCTGGTTGGCTTTCGCACCTCCACTCGCACCCCCACCGTGTCCTTCGTAGAATTCATCGACGCGAATCCGGTTAAGAACACTAACATTCGCATTTTTGTGCTGTGCGGGCTGGAATTTGGCCAAGGAGGTCGCCCCCCCTTGAGGATTCGCTTGTGCGGCGTTGCTCGCCACTACCATCGGTGCCGCGCCCGTTTTATTACTCTCCACTACGTCAAAGTATGCATCAAAGTCGTCATCATCGTCATCCGTAATGATGTCGTCCAGCGTACTACCAGGGACCATGTACTGGAGTAGGTCCTCATCACCTTCTCGGCGCGCCATACTGTATCGGCTACTTTAACGCCCACAGTAGCTACGTGGGAGTGTGTGCTTGAGTTCTGGGAGGCTCTAAATAATGTTTTCTAGAAAAGTCTAGTGCTTACATGGAAGACAGAATCTCGAGTGGGTGTGTATTGAGCATAGGACATACATCATTTGTCTGTTCAGTTTAAGTGAAACAGGTGACTAGCGAGTTAAGTTGCTCTGTAGGCCTTTATCAAATTAGATCAACATGACACTTACCAGGAATAATCAGCTTTATCTTAAAAGAAAAATAATTATGATGTTTTTTACAATAAGCATGAAGTAATAATTAAATACCATATAAGCTATACAATTAACAGGTTTCCTATTTGTCAACTTAGTGTAACCTTGTAAAATAACAGACAAACGAAATTTTAGGTTTTCGTTTCTTTAAAAGATACTTTAGATTTACATAATTTTTAGTATATTTCGAATACTATTTTATACTAAAATTACTAGAAAAAGCAGAGTGCGAGCTAGGGGGCGCCCGTTACGTGTACAAATCTCGACAAGCCCCCAGTACGAGTGGAAATCATTATTAAATAATATAATAGTTGGTAATCTATTTTCTACAGCATGAATGTAATATAAAATTTATTGCAACATTTTCACTTTTTACTTTTCGGGATCAGTCTCTACTGAAACCTTTAAACGAGAACACGCACATAGAGGATCGGTCGCGGACTTACGCCTTAGCGCGGTGCTTGTATGTCTCGCTGAACCTCTTCAACAGCCAGTCCACTGCGCGAACCGGCGGATATTTCGGGGGATTTTCATCGCTGGAGCAGTTCGGCAGGCAGCTGATGAGCGTCTTAGGATTCGGCTCTGTGAAGAAGGGCATGGAATAACGTTCAACACCCAAACTTACCACGCGGTGTTTAGTGCTCTTGTAGAGATCGTTACTCCACATGCCCATCATGTCGCCAATGTTCACCACAAAACTGCCGGGAATCGGTGTTGCGTCTATCCACTCATTGTGTGGGTTGAGCACCTGCAAGCCCCCCACTGTATCCTGATACAGAAGCGTAATGATGCCATAGTCGCTGTGAGCACCACAAATAACGCGGCCCTTCTCGTCGGGTAGTTCCGGGTAGTGGATCATGCGAAACACGCTCAGCGGCTCCTTGAACTTATCGACGAAGAAATCTTCCTCGATACCCAGAGCAAGCGCTACACCGCGCAGCAGAACGAAGGCGAGATCCATCATGTCTTTGTAGTGTGTTTCCATGAGATCCCTCCAGCCTGGAATATCAGGGTGCTGGTTAGGACCACGCAGAGGCTCTCCTGCCCTCACGGATGGATGGTCTGGCGACAGGTCACACCCCATGTTAAAGGTCTCCTTGCAGTCAGTCGACACACCGGGATTAAGCTGCTCGGCGGACATCCCTCCGTAGCCACGGTGTACCGTTGATTTGGTAATGTCAATTTTGAGTTTTTCCTCAAGAGGCAGGGAGAAGAATTTTTCGGCCATCATCCTGAGCTCTTTGAAGCGGGACTCGGGAATCCTGTGACCTACGATGAAAAAGAAGCCCCACGTACGGCAGGCATTGTCGATAGCGCGCCCCACTTCCATCAAGGCTCCTTTGTTATCATCGTATAAAGGGGAAATGTCAATGACAGGGAGCGAGGACATCTGCAGAAAAGAGTATATGATGTTGTGTGACCCTTTGGTGTAATGATGAGAATCCAGAGATTGATATTTTAATGTTCAGGAAGAGACTGAAAAGAGTGTGCGTGAACAAGAAGACCAATGTGAACAGTGACCTTACGAAACATGTGTCTGTGCCCATCAGCACGCATGCACACGCAAAGCTCAACCAAAGAGCTTAAACAAAAGAGTATACCCGCGTGTTTCTCCGTTTCTATATGTCCACGTCCTTTACTTTTCCTGCGCTTTGAAATGGAAGCCGATGCCCTGTTTTTAGGGCACCACACTCGCGAGGCGGAGCATTGCACACTGTCGCCGCCTCTCTTCCTCCGTCCAACCCCCGCACGGCACGCGCTGTGGAAGCAGCTGCACAAACCCCACCGACCCACCACGCACTAGCTGCTCTTCTGAGTGTGCATGGATTCCATACTGCGTAGGATACATTGGCTTAGCATTGCCTTGATTGTGGCGTCCTCTGCTCAAAGAGCACGTAGAGCTGTTCCCACACCGGAGCTGCTTAAGCGACGCGATGCGCGTTTCGAGAAGGGAGAAAGTATCTGAAACCACCTCGCATTTTACGCTGAAATCAAAGCTCGTGTCGCAGAAAAGTGAGGGGGAGTGATTCACTTCCATCAGCACGGGCTCGAGATTGTCCTCCCTCAGCAGGATGTCGAAGCCTAGCAGCTCGAAGCAATTGTGCCTATAGTCCCCTTGAGTCCCGCTCATCGCAGCGGCACCAGCAAGCTCGCGTCGCAGTACGGGAAGGCCTGAGAGAACAGTCAGCACAATGCACTCATCGATGCGGCGTTTCACCTGTGCCCAGAGAGACCCCTCATATGGCTGGCCATTACCACTAAAACCATCCGTGTCATTTATTCCGCTAGAGCGGCCTGGAAGGGAATTGAGGAACACCTCCAAAAACTCGAGGTCACGCTTATTGCCGTCGCACATCTGGGCTTTCCCTTCCATCCGGTCCCGCGGTGCGGCATGGGCTTGGCCCATGGCCTCACTACAATACTTAGCGGGGCCAGCCTGTGACCACTCACCTACCGTGTACTTCTTGGAGTGTTTATTGACCGCGTAGTTGGTCAAGTGCATGCTCCGACAGCTCACATTGTCGTCAGTGGGCGGCTGGTAGGCGTCCGCGCAGATACGAACCAACCCTCTGCGATGGACGAACACGTGGACACCCTCCAGCTCTGGAGGGAGCATCTCAGCCGCAGCACCCCGCTTGGGCGTGAGTGTGTCACGTGCGTTGCGGCCTCCTCCGTTGTAACGGAGTCGTGATCGCGCAGGGGCTGAGATGGATGTGATAAGAACGTAAAGACGGACATCAAACTTGTGTCCGTCGATGCATAGAGGTCTGTCGATGTATTCTTGCACGAGGAACGTCTCATCCGTGCCCACACGTCCCTGCCCGGCGAGAACTTCTGTTGGGTGCTGTGTGATGAGGATGTCTCTGCCTTGGCAGCCTCTATTGGGCTTAATGATGTAAAAAGCTTTGGCGCTGTCCTCATTGCGCAAGGTCGTGCCACGGCGTGCATGCGCCGCGAGCGCGGAAAGGCCCAGACCATTGACGAAGCTCGGTGGGTAGAAGCGCTTCATGGTATCTAGTAACGACATAAAGTGCTCTTTCCTTCCCAGTGGCTCCGTGGCCGTGCACCGATCCAAAATACACATTAGGCGCTTAAAAAGTGTTGCCTTGCGGGCGATGCAGCTCATACCCACGAAGTGGTTGAGTTGCTGATGGGGCTTGAGGGCGGCAACGCGCTCGTGAGTGACACTCTTGTCGACCCACAGTACCTGCGGTGCAGAGTCAGCTGCGTAGACGAATCCGCCCAATGCGCATGGGAGAGATTCGGGCGCACGAGCAGCGTGCAGCGGCACACCGTGAAAGAACTCAGGGATTTCGTTGTGACAGCCCTCCTCCTCAAGCAGCCAGTCACGCTTCAAGGCCGCCGCTCGGACCACATGGTAACGTGTGCTGCTGCTGTTTAGTACGATGGGTGGAGCGTCTGGAGATCTCGCTCCGCCCCCCGTTATTGCCCACCCCCGATAGGGCATTCATGCATTCCATAACTTGACAAAGTCGCTTCTTTTAATTTTCCCTCTTCTTGAACTAGCCCCCACAATAGATGAGTGCTGCTATTGAATCTGATCGCTGTAAAAGTCGGAAGAATTGTAATGCCTATAAGGAGCATATTCATATGTTGTCCTGTAAACAACACGACCAGTGTTGCGCCGTCACCACCGAAAAAGGGATTGTGTACAAGATTACTCTTTTGCAGGGGTCTTTGGTCAAGACTTTCAAAAGCCCACTTCCATAATCTAAAACCAGTGAACAAGGGAAGACTAATCCTCCTTTATGTCTTGATATTCTCATCTCGTACCTACGTAAAAATTACCAGGGTGCTTGGAGAGAAACCTTACCAAAGCCACGCCGCACGGACCATCGAGCATCCAACCCCGTGCTTCAGGCTTCCTCCCATGTGTTTCGCACACACAAACGAGCAGTACATGAGCCAGTCAGGACTAAACATCGTCTCTTTTCCCACAAGATATGCGAATGATGTAGGATCCGCGCCACGGGGGTCAAGGATGTAAGGCAGCCTCTGAGTTCCGTGCGCGGTTGGTTTATATAACGCACACGTGCATGGATGGGAGGGAACTCCACCAAGCTTGGAAGTATTTCTTCACAGTAAAAATGTCACGGGTCTGTGCGGGATATAATGTCGCGTCTATTTTGCCATTCAGGCTATCTTTATGTGTATGTGTAGTTGCCGAACCCACTTTCCGGGGGGATATAATATCGAGTCGAAAGTGCCGACGTATAAGCCAGCGCAGTCAGAGCTTCTTACATGTAGATTGATGTTTCTAAGGGCGTGCGCCTTGGATAGCCAAGAGAATGTCGGACTTCCTTTTCAAGCCCCTTGTTGAGATTTCGTTCTCTTTTGCATATTCCCGGAGAGCCACTACAGCCCACTTTGAGTTCGGGCCACCAGAGGCCTGCGACGCGCCACGTTTCCTTGGCGAGTTGGAGCTCGACCCGCGAGACACGGAGCGAGTCCTGGAGGACCGCTTCCGCGAGACTGGGAGCCTTCGACTCCGGGATGCGCGGGCGGGGGTTCTTTTCATGCCACCAGGCGAGGCAGATCGGCTCCTGGAAGCAGAAGCGGACCGGGGAGCCACCGTAGAGGTTGCCACGGGCACCGGCGAGGCGCCGCGCTTGCCATGCGATGGCGAAGCTTTAGGGGACCTGGAGCCGGTCTTAGGGGAGCTTTGACGCTTCACTGGGGATCCCAACTTACGTAGAGTTTCGGGCCCTGCTGGCGTTCGCACACGAATACCTGCGCGCCGCTCGGTTCTCTTCTCTATGTTGGGGGTATTCGAAGAGATAGACCTGGATGTACTCTTTCGAGACACACTGCGCTTCGGTAAGCTTTCTTTCTGACCCCGCACCAAGGCTGCGCTCTCCAGAGTGGGTTTATTTCTTTTCACGAGCACAGTATTTGGTTTTGAAAATAATACACGCAGGAACCTTGGTAGGGCATACGCGTGGCGCTTTGTCGCTGCGGTGGCGTGTGCCTTACACCCGTGGAGAGACCTCGCTTGACGTGTAGCCTGTACCTTGAGGTTGCCGTAGTCATCGAAAATGCGATGCTCCGGTAGAGGGAGGTCGTCGTCATCGACCTCAGGTTTGGTGCATAGGTAGTTTTCCCAATATGGCATGTCTTCCCGTCCTTTTCGATTTTCTTGATGAAATATGCGTAAGTATAAAGTTTTATAATTACTTGCTTACCAAAACAAGATTGCAGCAGCGTATTAATAGAAGTGACCTTTCCCGACGAATCTAATGCCATCCATTATTGAGTACAATTACTCCGCAGTTGTCAATGCAAGAGGTACAAAGATAGCAAAAGAGTTGTACAAACAGCCTTTGAAGGGGATCGTCGAAAAAGCTAAGGAAAAAGTTATGGCGGCTCACAGGACTCTTGAAGTTGTCTGCGTACATGCAAAGAGTTGCTTATTGGCACTTTTTCTTGCAACGCGAGAATCAGCAATGACGTGAGCCATAATTTAGTAACACCATTCCCCTCTCCGCGAAAAAAAGAGAATGAATCAGAGGTGGCGCTTGCAATTACCCCCTTAATTCGTTGGTAGCCTTCATAACAGCGATAATAATGCCAAGAATGGCGCACTAGTCCTTTGAATAACAATAATCACAGACCTCTATGTCTTTTTACGTGAGGCGAGAAGGCAAGTGACACTAGTGGGCCCACACTGGCTAATAGCATTGCCAAGAATCCCAGTAATACTGGACATTGTGCTCTTAGTGATTATCATTTTTACACACTGTAAAGCGGCATCGAAGCACCAGGATATGGTCCGACACACACAGGACGATCACCTGTCCTGAACAGTATTTCATCGCCAAGGCTATCGAAAAGTGGGGCCAGCATTTGACTGTGGCGTTTTAGTTTACTGATTCACACTTCTGAAGGCTTGCAAACACGCTCTGTGTTCGAGCTACTTATAGTGTCGTGGGGCCGTGATCATTGCAACTATGCATCGGGCACGACGCTATGTGTGCGTAGGATCCTCGAGGAAAAAGAAGAACTCCCTTCTGCAAGACACATGGAGCCATCACTTCCTAGCGAGTTTGTACCATAGCTTTCAATTCTCAAACCCCGAGCTAATGATCTGTTGGCATCTCGAGCTGCAGAATCAACCGACAGATGGGCACCACATATGGCGAGGGTTCATTATCGTCATGAGACAACGACACAAAGGAACAAGGGAAGATTGCAAATGTCTAAGTGGCAATGAACTCTGATTGAGTTAAAAAATATCACAATACGCACACGCAAAAAAATGTTCCATGCTGAGCCTTCCCCTTTGTGATTGCTCTACAATGTTGAGTTACGAAGGGGGAAAGTAAACTCACTTTGTTCAATTTTTCCCGCTTGGTAGGGTTGCAGGCATGGAAGCACGTCTCACCCTGGGGCTCTGCACCCCCCTCCAACGACCGAAAGGCCTCTTGTGGGTTCGAAAATATCGAGACTCAGAAAATTATTACTTTTTTTTTTTAGTAGATACTTGCATTTATTTTTTTATCACAAAGTTTCGCGTATTTTTACAATTAGTTCGGTGTAATATCACAGCTCAATGCAAAAACTCAACACCTGATATATATGTATACATACGGTCACATAGTAAAGAGCCAATAGGTCCTTAGATGCACAAATAGTGGTAAACAAAGCTAGATAACGAAAATGAAGGTAGGTAAAACTAATTTTAATACTACCGCGAAACATTACTATTAACTTAAATCGACGGACTGCAGGTAAAATGTTAATAGAAGTCTAGACGAAAAATTTCATATAATTTCGATTGGATGCTTCCAGCTTCAAAAATGATTGTCGGGGAAAAATTCGTTGGGACAAGCTAGCCAAGCATCCAAATATACTTGAGTATTTATAAATCAAGCCAGACATTTACAACAGAACGAATACTAAGAGGGGGGGGATAAGAACTTGGTTCCGGGTTCTTGTATTTGTGCCGGGCCAAGTGCCCCCAAATTATTTTATCCTATAATAGAAAACAATCACTACCACTATTTAACCCACAAAGGCATGTTTAGGAACTAAAGAAAGATAGATGGATGGTCGCGATGGACCCAAAGACAATGGCAATCACGCCTACCACAAGCAGGGTGTACGTTGTGAGGTAATGCCAAATGCCCACCGTTTTCAGCGACCAGTTACCACAGTACATCCAGAAGTACGCCGGGAAAATAAAACCCACAAATCCGCCGGTTAGCGAGCCTACTAGACCAAATGCAAGGTTTATAGACGGGATGAACAGTCCTGTAAGCAGCATCACTCCGGAAGACAGCAGAGTGAGGGCGGAGTGCTTCCAGTACGGCACGGTATCTAGTTCCCAGTTCAAGCAGTAGTACAAGAAGTTGCGAATCGGGATCATGTTCATCGCATACGCCGCGCAGATCTTAATCAACATGCCAATGTAGGCTACCATCACATACGGTTCGTGTACGGGATCGAAGTTGTAGAGGATGGAGTCGTTGGTTTCCCCAGCGAAATCAAAAAAACCAAACAGTCCAGCGAGGATATAAAATATCATGCAGATGCTCAGCCCGACGATACTCGAGAGGGTCAATTTCTTCACCGATGGCTTCGGTTTCATCTCGAAATATATTGAATACGCGGGCCCCTGACACATGTAGGCGAAGACGAAGATCGAAAGACCGTAAATTGCCTTGTTCCCTGTGGTGAAGTACTCCATGTTATCGCGCATGCCAAGCTTCAACCCGTGGGTTGCACTGTGTGCTACAATAGTCACAACGAAGTACAACACCATCACAACACCTATCGTCGACACATATCGAATACTGTTGACGCGCTTCGGGATCACCACCGGTAGCATAAGAAA
The DNA here is from genome assembly GCA_025388415.1 of Cynanchum wilfordii. Classification (NCBI taxonomy): domain Eukaryota; kingdom Viridiplantae; phylum Streptophyta; class Magnoliopsida; order Gentianales; family Apocynaceae; genus Cynanchum; species Cynanchum wilfordii. The sequence goes on along the minus strand of JAHSUH010000790.1, from coordinate 9,373 downwards.
CAGCCAGATAAGGGTCGTGACGAGGCGGTTACCGTTCGCGGTTTTGAAGTACTCGGATGTGTGTGGGGATTTCTGCAGTATGGGATTTACAAGGGAGTCGGCAGCACTAATGTAGCCGATGGCAGTGCCAACACACGACAAGGCCATGATGCCACCTGTGAAGTAACCACCCCACTTCCCAAAGAGACCGTAACCCATTTCCTCAAAGTTCCGATACCCCGTCTTTTCCATTGCATACCCCATCAGGGTCATGGTATAAATCGTAAGGATGGTGATCACGACGAGGTAGATAATGGCCATGATCACGCCACTGTAGGCAAAGGATGACGGCATCGAAATGATGCCCCCGCCCAGAGTGACGGAGCAGAGGGCGAAGGTCCCGGATGCTACGCTACCGTAGGGTATCAGCCTCCTGTACAAGTAGACAAAGGGTGCATACCACCCTGTCACATGTGGCTCTTTAGGGGGCGTGTCAGAAAATGTGGAATCCGAGCCACACGCGGCAGGCTTAGCGAGGTGTTGGCGAGAGCCATAAATTTCCTGAGATAAAGCACCGCCATTGGTGTCAGAATATACGAGATCCTCACACGCGGTACCGGTTACTGGATTTGCACCAACAGCCTGAGGGTAGTGCGAAAGACTTTGCGTTTCCGCTGATGCAGGCGCATTTTGGTTTGAGGGCATTGGGTAGCTGGTGTGTATGTCGTCCTCTCTGCGGTTTTCACCTACCTTTCCTTTCAAGAGTGAATTTACTTAACTTCCTTGTTTAATCTTTTTTTTTCCAAAAAACCGTTTGAGGCTTATACCTTAGAATCTGTTTTATGAGAAAAAGCGAAGTACGGTGGGTGACATCGTTGCATCGCGGCCCCAACTTGATCCGAACCTTTCTTGGCGTACTCAAACCAGGAAGCTAACGCATCCACACATCATTCTCTTTGTTCTTTTTTTTTTTGCTGACATAGAACGGTGGAACCAAAGGCATGTTGAGTGACTTGCGGCAGCTTAAATTGCTCTCTCCACGGAAAAGGGAGCGCATAAACTCCTGACTACTTCAGGGAGGCTTCAACAGTCTTGTGAAGGCTGCAGGCGGTCACGAAGTCTTTCTCCAGTTGCTCTGAACCCCATCAAGGCCACCTGCATTGGCGCTCTAAATGCCAACCTCGTTTTGCCATGGCCGCTGTTGTAAGCGGCCCCTGAGCCGGGGAAACTTCCCTATTTCCCGTTTCGGGATACATCATGTCGTCGCGCATGCCAAGCCTCATTGCGTCACCTGCACCGTGTCCCATGATGTCCATGACAAAATACGGCACCACTACCGTTGGAACTCTGAATGGCACAGCAGGGCTGCGGCGCTCTGTGAAGCAGGGCCGACTGCTCCTAGCACTCGACCTTTCGCCGGCATGGGGGAGGGGAGAAAGAGCCGAGCTATTTTTGTAGTCTCGCGACACAATTTGCGTAGTCAGAATTGCGGTTAGTTGTTCTCGCTGATGTGGTTTTGTTACCACCCCAGCCTTGTACTACCTACAATGAAGTTTGGTGCGCCATATGGCTATGCACACTGAGCGCATCTCTGTTACCTTGATGTTCACAGCTTTACCAAGGCGAAGTTTGTGAAATTATTTACTGCCCTATGCGCGATGGGCCCCAGGGTGTGAGGGTCATTGGATTCACACCTGTCCGACCGTAAACTGTCGGGCCATCACGATCGGAGTAATGTTGTGAAATTAGAGTATAGAATCTTGACAAGGTCACCCCGGTGGAGGAAGAGAGGAATTAAGAAAAAGCGTCATCAATCATGAGCTTTATCATTACTCCCTATTCCTTAGGCTATCAAGGAAGCCTCACGAAGCTATTTCTAGGAGAAATTATTAGAGCAATCTCACAGGGGCAAGCCTTTATAGGTGCCTTTCTTATAAGGCTCTCCTAGATTAGACAAGCTCTTTATCGTGTATATATTGTTTAATGCATATCAGATTATTACGATCATGTTATTTCTCTAGTATACAGCATTCCGTAAGCTTATTGAAAATAAGCACGTTATTAAAAAAGAAAAACAAAGCACCCCTCCGGCCAAATATCAGGACAGTGCGAGTGCGCACCATTCCAACAGCGGCGCAAGCAATAAGACCCTTAGCGAGGAATTGCCGCAGGCAAGTTCGTCACACAGTAAGGCCATCCGCGCGTCAATGCTTGTGATGCTTTCCCTTCTTCGACGCATCCTTGTTCTTTGCCACGCGCCGTTGCCGCTGAGCCTCCTTGACGGCTTTGCTATGCTCTTTGCGCTCTTCCTTAGTCATTTCTGCTAGCGTCCGTGGCTCCACTGCGAGGGTTCTTTTCCCCTGCCTCTTACTAACCGCTCCACCTCCCATATCCTTCTCGGCTGTGTTCTCGTCACTAACCTGTGGGCATTCGGAGTTCTCCTCGCTGAGCGGTACGTCAGCGCATCGCGCCGCATCCCCCGCTCCTTGACGTCTTCCAGGAGCAACCATTCCTTCAACAAATGGTGCCACCTCCTCGTTCGGGGCTCTTCGATCGGAGATCTCATTTAGTGTCCGCGGTACTGTGATGTTCAGAAAGACCTGTTCATCAACCTTAGCCTTCTCGCTATGGGCGAGCGTACCCTCGCCCTCCCGCTGTCTTGTCTCACGAAGTTCCTTTAGATGCGTCAGCAGCTCTTGGTCGTTCTGGGGGCCGCTGCAACACCGCCAGCCAGAAGGCGCTGGTGACGCCGTAATGAAGTGAAAAAGCTCCTGCAGGGTGAAGGGGTTGGCCAGCCCCTGGGATACGAAAAAGGAGTTCACGTTGGTGATGTCACGCCGTAGGAAATCCATGGCACGAGGGTGGTCGCTCTCAACTCACTGTGATACGTCAATCACAACAACACGACCACGATAGAGGAGCAGATTATACTCCGAAAGATCGCCATGGATGAGCCGACTGCGGGCATACAGCTTGCGCATTGTGCAGCACAGGTCGAGATAACAGCGATCCAGGGCGGCGTGGGAGGGGAAGTGCACCTCCTTCAGCCGCGGCGCAGGCCAGCCATCCTCGCCGAGAAACTCCATCACAAGGACGTGATGCCTCAGGAGCTTCACTGCCGGGGCCAAGACACCGCCGTCCTGCAGGCGACTGAGGTTACGGGCCTCCTTCTCAGCCCAGGCGCGCACCATCTTGCGTGGGTTGCTCTTGCAGTATCGCTGAAAGCGGTACTCTCCCGACACATACTGGTCCCGATCACGGAAAGCTAAGATGGAGGTCTTGAAGACCTTAAGCGCAACAGGACTACCATCGCCAGATACAGCGTAGTACACATTTGCCTCCTTTCCGGTGGAAACACAGCCGTTGATTTCGAGTAAAATACCTGTGTTGACTAGCTTATATAGGATGAGCCGCGTGCGCGGGTCCATTACATTCTCTACCGTCGCGCGCTCTGAGCGGTCCACGTTCTTCGCAGACTGGCTGGAGGCGAAGCGACCGCTTATGGTCATGTCACGCAGCTCGTTAAGCACCCGCTGGTTGGCTTTCGCACCTCCACTCGCACCCCCACCGTGTCCTTCGTAGAATTCATCGACGCGAATCCGGTTAAGAACACTAACATTCGCATTTTTGTGCTGTGCGGGCTGGAATTTGGCCAAGGAGGTCGCCCCCCCTTGAGGATTCGCTTGTGCGGCGTTGCTCGCCACTACCATCGGTGCCGCGCCCGTTTTATTACTCTCCACTACGTCAAAGTATGCATCAAAGTCGTCATCATCGTCATCCGTAATGATGTCGTCCAGCGTACTACCAGGGACCATGTACTGGAGTAGGTCCTCATCACCTTCTCGGCGCGCCATACTGTATCGGCTACTTTAACGCCCACAGTAGCTACGTGGGAGTGTGTGCTTGAGTTCTGGGAGGCTCTAAATAATGTTTTCTAGAAAAGTCTAGTGCTTACATGGAAGACAGAATCTCGAGTGGGTGTGTATTGAGCATAGGACATACATCATTTGTCTGTTCAGTTTAAGTGAAACAGGTGACTAGCGAGTTAAGTTGCTCTGTAGGCCTTTATCAAATTAGATCAACATGACACTTACCAGGAATAATCAGCTTTATCTTAAAAGAAAAATAATTATGATGTTTTTTACAATAAGCATGAAGTAATAATTAAATACCATATAAGCTATACAATTAACAGGTTTCCTATTTGTCAACTTAGTGTAACCTTGTAAAATAACAGACAAACGAAATTTTAGGTTTTCGTTTCTTTAAAAGATACTTTAGATTTACATAATTTTTAATATATTTCGAATACTATTTTATACTAAAATTACTAGAAAAAGCAGAGTGCGAGCTAGGGGGCGCCCGTTACGTGTACAAATCTCGACAAGCCCCCCAGTACGAGTGGAAATCATTATTAAATAATATAATAGTTGGTAATCTATTTTCTACAGCATGAATGTAATATAAAATTTATTGCAACATTTTCACTTTTTACTTTTCGGGATCAGTCTCTACTGAAACCTTTAAACGAGAACACGCACATAGAGGATCGGTCGCGGACTTACGCCTTAGCGCGGTGCTTGTATGTCTCGCTGAACCTCTTCAACAGCCAGTCCACTGCGCGAACCGGCGGATATTTCGGGGGGATTTTCATCGCTGGAGCAGTTCGGCAGGCAGCTGATGAGCGTCTTAGGATTCGGCTCTGTGAAGAAGGGCATGGAATAACGTTCAACACCCAAACTTACCACGCGGTGTTTAGTGCTCTTGTAGAGATCGTTACTCCACCTGCCCATCATGTCGCCAATGTTCACCACAAAACTGCCGGGAATCGGTGTTGCGTCTATCCACTCATTGTGTGGGTTGAGCACCTGCAAGCCCCCCACTGTATCCTGATACAGAAGCGTAATGATGCCATAGTCGCTATGAGCACCACAAATAACGCGGCCCTTCTCGTCGGGTAGTTCCGGGTAGTGGATCATGCGAAACGCGCTCAGCGGCTCCTTGAACTTATCGACGAAGAAATCTTCCTCGATACCCAGAGCAAGCGCTACACCGCGCAGCAGAACGAAGGCGAGATCCATCATGTCTTTGTAGTGTGTTTCCATGAGATCCCTCCAGCCTGGAATATCAGGGTGCTGGTTAGGACCACGCAGAGGCTCTCCTGCCCTCACGGATGGATGGTCTGGCGACAGGTCACACCCCATGTTAAAGGTCTCCTTGCAGTCAGTCGACACACCGGGATTAAGCTGCTCGGCGGACATCCCTCCGTAGCCACGGTGTACCGTTGATTTGGTAATGTCAATTTTGAGCTTTTCCTCAAGAGGCAGGGAGAAGAATTTTTCGGCCATCATCCTGAGCTCTTTGAAGCGGGACTCGGGAATCCTGTGACCTACGATGAAAAAGAAGCCCCACGTACGGCAGGCATTGTCGATAGCGCGCCCCACTTCCATCAAGGCTCCTTTGTTATCATCGTATAAAGGGGAAATGTCAATGACAGGGAGCGAGGACATCTGCAGAAAAGAGTATATGATGTTGTGTGACCCTTTGGTGTAATGATGAGAATCCAGAGATTGATATTTTAATGTTTCAGGAAGAGACTGAAAAGAGTGTGCGTGAACAAGAAGACCAATGTGAACAGTGACCTTACGAAACATGTGTCTGTGCCCATCAGCACGCATGCACACGCAAAGCTCAACCAAAGAGCTTAAACAAAAGAGTATACCCGCGTGTTTCTCCGTTTCTATATGTCCACGTCCTTTACTTTTCCTGCGCTTTGAAATGGAAGCCGATGCCCTGTTTTTAGGGCACCACACTCGCGAGGCGGAGCATTGCACACTGTCGCCGCCTCTCTTCCTCCGTCCAACCCCCGCACGGCACGCGCTGTGGAAGCAGCTGCACAAACCCCACCGACCCACCACGCACTAGCTGCTCTTCTGAGTGTGCATGGATTCCATACTGCGTAGGATACATTGGCTTAGCATTGCCTTGATTGTGGCGTCCTCTGCTCAAAGAGCACGTAGAGCTGTTCCCACACCGGAGCTGCTTAAGCGACGCGATGCGCGTTTCGAGAAGGGAGAAAGTATCTGAAACCACCTCGCATTTTACGCTGAAATCAAAGCTCGTGTCGCAGAAAAGTGAGGGGGAGTGATTCACTTCCATCAGCACGGGCTCGAGATTGTCCTCCCTCAGCAGGATGTCGAAGCCTAGCAGCTCGAAGCAATTGTGCCTATAGTCCCCTTGAGTCCCGCTCATCGCAGCGGCACCAGCAAGCTCGCGTCGCAGTACGGGAAGGCCTGAGAGAACAGTCAGCACAATGCACTCATCGATGCGGCGTTTCACCTGTGCCCAGAGAGACCCTCATATGGCTGGCCATTACCACTAAAACCATCCGTGTCATTTATTCCGCTAGAGCGGCCTGGAAGGGGAATTGAGGAACACCTCCAAAAAACTCGAGGTCACGCTTATTGCCGTCGCACATCTGGGCTTTCCCTTCCATCCGGTCCCGCGGTGCGGCATGGGCTTGGCCCATGGCCTCACTACAATACTTAGCGGGGCCAGCCTGTGACCACTCACCTACCGTGTACTTCTTGGAGTGTTTATTGACCGCGTAGTTGGTCAAGTGCATGCTCCGACAGCTCACATTGTCGTCAGTGGGCGGCTGGTAGGCGTCCGCGCAGATACGAACCAACCCTCTGCGATGGACGAACACGTGGACACCCTCCAGCTCTGGAGGGAGCATCTCAGCCGCAGCACCCCGCTTGGGCGTGAGTGTGTCACGTGCGTTGCGGCCTCCTCCGTTGTAACGGAGTCGTGATCGCGCAGGGGCTGAGATGGATGTGATAAGAACGTAAAGACGGACATCAAACTTGTGTCCGTCGATGCATAGAGGTCTGTCGATGTATTCTTGCACGAGGAACGTCTCATCCGTGCCCACACGTCCCTGCCCGGCGAGAACTTCTGTTGGGTGCTGTGTGATGAGGATGTCTCTGCCTTGGCAGCCTCTATTGGGCTTAATGATGTAAAAAGCTTTGGCGCTGTCCTCATTGCGCAAGGTCGTGCCACGGCGTGCATGCGCCGCGAGCGCGGAAAGGCCCAGACCATTGACGAAGCTCGGTGGGTAGAAGCGCTTCATGGTATCTAGTAACGACATAAAGTGCTCTTTCCTTCCCAGTGGCTCCGTGGCCGTGCACCGATCCAAAATACACATTAGGCGCTTAAAAAGTGTTGCCTTGCGGGCGATGCAGCTCATACCCACGAAGTGGTTGAGTTGCTGATGGGGCTTGAGGGCGGCAACGCGCTCGTGAGTGACACTCTTGTCGACCCACAGTACCTGCGGTGCAGAGTCAGCTGCGTAGACGAATCCGCCCAATGCGCATGGGAGAGATTCGGGCGCACGAGCAGCGTGCAGCGGCACACCGTGAAAGAACTCAGGGATTTCGTTGTGACAGCCCTCCTCCTCAAGCAGCCAGTCACGCTTCAAGGCCGCCGCTCGGACCACATGGTAACGTGTGCTGCTGCTGTTTAGTACGATGGGTGGAGCGTCTGGAGATCTCGCTCCGCCCCCGTTATTGCCCACCCCCGATAGGGCATTCATGCATTCCATAACTTGACAAAGTCGCTTCTTTTAATTTTCCCTCTTCTTGAACTAGCCCCCACAATAGATGAGTGCTGCTATTGAATCTGATCGCTGTAAAAGTCGGAAGAATTGTAATGCCTATAAGGAGCATATTCATATGTTGTCCTGTAAACAACACGACCAGTGTTGCGCCGTCACCACCGAAAAAGGGATTGTGTACAAGATTACTCTTTTGCAGGGGTCTTTGGTCAAGACTTTCAAAAGCCCACTTCCATAATCTAAAACCAGTGAACAAGGGAAGACTAATCCTCCTTTATGTCTTGATATTCTCATCTCGTACCTACGTAAAAATTACCAGGGTGCTTGGAGAGAAACCTTACCAAAGCCACGCCGCACGGACCATCGAGCATCCAACCCCGTGCTTCAGGCTTCCTCCCATGTGTTTCGCACACACAAACGAGCAGTACATGAGCCAGTCAGGACTAAACATCGTCTCTTTTCCCACAAGATATGCGAATGATGTAGGATCCGCGCCACGGGGGTCAAGGATGTAAGGCAGCCTCTGAGTTCCGTGCGCGGTTGGTTTATATAACGCACACGTGCATGGATGGGAGGGAACTCCACCAAGTTTGGAAGTATTTCTTCACAGTAAAAATGTCACGGGTCTGTGCGGGATATAATGTCGCGTCTATTTTGCCATTCAGGCTATCTTTATGTGTATGTGTAGTTGCCGAACCCACTTTCCGGGGGGATATAATATCGAGTCGAAAGTGCCGACGTATAAGCCAGCGCAGTCAGAGCTTCTTACATGTAGATTGATGTTTCTAAGGGCGTGCGCCTTGGATAGCCAAGAGAATGTCGGACTTCCTTTTCAAGCCCCTTGTTGAGATTTCGTTCTCTTTTGCATATTCCCGGAGAGCCACTACAGCCCACTTTGAGTTCGGGCCACCAGAGGCCTGCGACGCGCCACGTTTCCTTGGCGAGTTGGAGCTCGACCCGCGAGACACGGAGCGAGTCCTGGAGGACCGCTTCCGCGAGACTGGGAGCCTTCGACTCCGGGATGCGCGGGCGGGGGTTCTTTTCATGCCACCAGGCGAGGCAGATCGGCTCCTGGAAGCAGAAGCGGACCGGGGAGCCACCGTAGAGGTTGCCACGGGCACCGGCGAGGCGCCGCGCTTGCCATGCGATGGCGAAGCTTTAGGGGACCTGGAGCCGGTCTTAGGGGAGCTTTGACGCTTCACTGGGGATCCCAACTTACGTAGAGTTTCGGGCCCTGCTGGCGTTCGCTACACGAATACCTGCGCGCCGCTCGGTTCTCTTCTCTATGTTGGGGGTATTCAGAAGAGATAGACCTGGATGTACTCTTTCGAGACACACTGCGCTTCGGTAAGCTTTCTTTCTGACCCCGCACCAAGGCTGCGCTCTCAGAGTGGGTTTATTTCTTTTCACGAGCACAGTATTTGGTTTTGAAAATAATACACGCAGGAACCTTGGTAGGGCATACGCGTGGCGCTTTGTCGCTGCGGTGGCGTGTGCCTTACACCCGTGGAGAGACCTCGCTTGACGTGTAGCCTGTACCTTGAGGTTGCCGTAGTCATCGAAAATGCGATGCTCCGGTAGAGGGAGGTCGTCGTCATCGACCTCAGGTTTGGTGCATAGGTAGTTTTCCCCAATATGGCATGTCTTCCCGTCCTTTTCGATTTTCTTGATGAAATATGCGTAAGTATAAAGTTTTATAATTACTTGCTTACCAAAACAAGATTGCAGCAGCGTATTAATAGAAGTGACCTTTCCCGACGAATCTAATGCCATCCATTA
>JAHSUH010000785.1:0-21986 GCA_025388415.1 Cynanchum wilfordii | reverse complement strand
ATCAATAAATGAAATAGCAAATGAGTCTATGGCACACCGAGCGTAGTAGGAAAATTGGTTCAAAAGATAAAAAATCCTCGTAAAAAGAGTGGAGCAAATATTAATAATGAACCCGGGTTTAATACTCCATAAGAGTTCAGAGACATAATAAATGAAATAACTCCAGAAGAAGATCGGGTACTTGAAGAAAATGAAAATATTTGAAAAATAAAGAATGATGAGATCTCAATAAATTATGTCTCAACGGGAAAAAATTGAACCAAGAAGAAATAACTTTCGATAGTATTTTGTACATAATGCGACGTCAAATATTAAAAATGAATATGATCATAATGAGCCTACGTTTGTTGATGAATATCAACGTAGAAGTGATTGGCTGAAATGAAAAGATGCAAAAAGTAAAGTTTTTAAACCCATAACCCGAACACCTGAAGATGTCAAATTTATAGGGAAAATGGGTATTTGTGTGGAAAAGAAACGAGAAAAATTAAATTGTGAGATATAAAGCACACCTTCTTGCACAAGGTTTTTCTTAAAAACATGGAATTGACTATAAGGTCACTTATTCTCCTATGGTGGATGCAATTATTTTTCATCATTGATAACACTAAATTTGGTAATGTTTTGGAAGGATATTCCTGCATAATTGTTGAAGTTTATTAGAGTAAATTGAGATAAACATGTTAATTGTGCACTTAATTGTGATATTTCTGTTTTCGGGAAGTTTGTGGAGTCAATTGATCAAAAGAGCGAAGTTTAGGGACTAAATATGCAATTTCCGGAAAGAAATACAAATCCAGTCCAGCAACACCGCTTAGACCAAGAACACGCCCAACAAGAAGGATGAACACGCCCGGAAACACGGGCTCAGCCATGAATACGGCTTCCAACACGGGTGAAACACGCCCATGTCAAGTTTCACCAACACGGGGGGCAGCACGGTCGAAACACGGGCACGGCAGCCGTGTCGCGCATAGCCAACACGGGCACAACGCGGGTGCAACACGCCCGTGTTGAGCCAAATTTCCAGATTCTGTTTTGTAAAATTACAATTTTACCCTTGTTTTGATTATCTATAAATATTGGGATTTTTGCCATTATTTAAGGTTGGATCAAGGTTGGATCAAGGTTGAATAGAGGTTTGATTAGGCTGAATAGCTAAGTAATTGTAGAGGTTTAGTAGAACTTAGAGAGAGATCTATACTTTGATTTTCCAATTTTCTTAGAGATTACTCTCTACTTGTTGTAGTATTGAGTATCTTGGGATTAATTTGGTAGGTTTGCCTCGATCCGTAAGGAGATCTACTGAATATATTCTAGGGTATTTGGGCTACACAAATTGAAGATCCAAGTTGAAGAAGCAAAGAAGAATCAAGAGAAGGAGTTGAAGAGGAAGAAGGTTTAATGTCTATGTTTCACTTTCCCCTTTTCTTCTATTATTCCTTGTTATTCTTTGTAATTAGTTAACCAACCTTAGGAATTCTCATTTCTACATTTCTTATAGGTAGATTTGGTTGGTTTAATTTTACAAATTACTTGAGATATTGTGATGTTCTTGGATTGAATGATTGTGGTTTTATTAATTCGAATTGCAATTTCATTGATGACTTTAGATCTGAATTTTATCTTTAGTACAAGCTTTGATTTGAGATTGTGGTTTCGGATTAACACTAATTGTTAGGCCGGAACCAGGATATACGATTAGTGCCAAGTTGATGTGATTAGTTTCCTATTGATGGACCGGAACCGGGATGATTGATGGGAGATTTGATCTTGTCAACATTCAAGTGTTCTTAATCTAGGAATATCTTGCCACGAACCGTATGGAAGAGATTCTACTTTAGACTTGATTTTGGTGGAGCTATGATACTAGATCCAAGATTATCCTATACTTGGTATTTTGTATCCTCTTATCTCACCTATATTTTACTAAGAATTCCTCCCAACCTTTTTACTTGCTTTATTCCTTACATTGTTCTTTACTTTGCTTTCTAGGATTTAGAATTCAATCTTATCATTCTTGATATTGGTTGGTTTACTTGTTGAATGATCCTTATTCACAAATCATATTCATAATTAGTTTGATTATATTTTCCACACTAGAATTTAATAGAAGTCTTAGGGAAAAACGATTTTTATAAATTTAAAATCGGAATATCACATTATTTACTAAACTATTTCGATAGGTGCTCTGCCTAATTGAGTTATTTTATTAGTGACAAACCTATTTTAATATTGAAGATTCTTATTATTTTTAGTATTATTTATTCGCTTATTTATATTATTTTTATTATTTATATATAACTCAAAATAACACATCGATTTTTGGCGCCGGTTGCCGGGAATCCTATTAATTTTCGTGATGTTTTTCCTCTAAGTTCGTTGTAATTTTTGGGAAAAATTTTCATCAACGGTGTGAAATTTATAACGAATTAATTTTGATATGATTTGTTTTATGATATCATTCTCAAGTAACTTTTATTTTTTCATGTCTAATTCTTAGAATATCTTTTATCTCTTTGATAGATCTTGGATAATTGCTTGATCGATTTTATTTCAATTAGTTTAGATGATTCAATTTCATTTGTTTCTTAATTTTAGTTGAGTAGTTAAATTTTGATTCTATGGATTTTTCTTACTTTAGTAGTTTTCTTTTGTTACTTGTATTTTGTTTCTCTTGCTTTCTTATTGATTTGTTTTTCTTAGAATTTCTTTTGCTTAGATTATAGATTTTTGAATTTAGATCTTAGGTTAGATGATTTAGTATCATGATTTTTAGGTTTAGTTAGTGTTTTGGTTAGTTTAGATCCTTTAGGTGAACTTTTACTTAGAGATTTTGGTTAGATATAGCTTAGATATTTTAGATTTAGGTTAACTTTAGTTGATTTAGATTAGATAGCTTAGTTAGTTTAGTGCTTTAGATTAGGTTAGCTTTTGATTCTTTAGATCCTTATCCTTTAGAATAACCTAGATCTTAGGTTTAACATCTTAGTTTGATCTTTAGTTTAGAATTTTTAGATCTAATTGTTTTTCTTACTTGCTAACTTGACATAGTTTGTTCTAATCTTTTCTAACTTGTTCTAACTAGTTCTTAGGTTTGGTTAGTATAAGATCTAACTAGTCTTCTAACTTGATTCTTTCTTGATTGATTCATATTTCATGTTCTTAGATGTATTTCCATGTTTTCATTTCATGATTCTTGGTAGTTGTTATAGATATTATCTTGATTTTTAGGTATTATGCTAGAATAGTTTAGTTTACTTCTCTTCTTAATCTTAGTTTCATTACTTGTCATTTACTTGTTTTGTATCTTCTTTAGTTGTCTTACATTTCTTAGTTAATTTTGCATTTTCATATCATTTTATCTTCATTCCTTTATTTTCTTTAAGAGCTTTCTAGTTTAGTTAGTATTCTAATAATGTCTTCAATTCATGAAGATTATTATCTAGATACTTACTTTTGTTAGGAATTGATGTTATATGTTTTTCTTATTTTCTATCTTTTATTTGTTAGCCTTACCGTGTGTTTGATATAAATTTTGGTATAGCTTTTCTTTTAAATTTCTTCTTTTTGAAATTTTTGTTAGATTTTGCATATAGTAAATTTTTCAATAAAAGGTCACCATTGTTATTTTTAGATTTGCATCTTTAGGAATTTATCTAGTATTCTTTTAATTCTTTAGATAATAATATAGTATAGTTCTTTTTATTGAAAAGTAAGCATTCTTAGAAATTAATTCTAAGAAATGCTAGTTTAGTGACCAACATTTTTAGTTTAGTTATTTAATTCACTTCGTTAGCTTTGTTACGTTTCATTTTTCAGATTTCAAGTATTTTGTATTGATTGTTTTTGGATATGATTTAGTTAGTTTGCATGTTTTGTTTTTCTTTGCAATTGATTTAATATACTCGTATGAATATGCATATGATGTTTTGTCTCATATTGTGTTGAATTCCAGTAGTTAGTTTTGTGCTTGCATGAATTTTCTGTTCTTTGTTTTCCTTTACTTAGCATACGTTTTAGTTGTTTTGATGGTTTTACCAAACTGCATATTACTTTGTATAGCTTTTATTTAGGTAAATATTATTGCATGGATCTTGCTTACTATCTTTTGTATTCCAGTAGTTAGATTTAGGTATTTTAGTTATTTATATAGATTTCATGACTTCAAGATATCTAGATAGATTACATGTTAGCTAGGTGGCTAGAATAAATTGTATGACTTTTTGTAGCTTTTTGCATGTTTTTGCATGGCTTATATATACGTAGGTATTATTAATTGCAACTTGATCTTCCAGTAGTTCTTTTTGCATGTACTTTATTATAGGAATAGATGTATATATATATTATGTATCCTCATTTTCCAGTAGGTTAGTGTATGGTATCTTTTGTGAATTCAGTTTTTGCATGATATTGTAAATAATGGTACATAGATTTGTTAGTTGATGTAATTGCATTTCTTTTTGTTCTTCATGAATAGCATATAGTTTGTATGTATATGTTTCACTTCTATCATATAGACATCTTGCATGATCAAATTAGAAATTCAAACGCATGAACCTTTTTGCTCTATTTTCCAGTAGCTAGATGATTTTGTACACTGCATTTTCAGTAAAATTATTTATGGGCAGTCTAGTAACATTTGGTTTGCACTGCTGCTGAGATGCTAAATTCTGAAATTTATGGTATGCTTGATTTTGTTCAGTTTTTGATGAAATTTTGGGCAGTACAGTGGCAGAATTCTTACACCCCTGCTGCTGAATATTAAATCCAGCAAGTTGTTACATGTTTTGTTCTGTTTTTTGTGCAAAATTTCAGTGAGTTTTCTTCACTGTTTTTGTTAAAAAGTGTCCAGAAATTTGCAAGTTGCAATCTGTTTTGGTCATTCTGAAAATTCCAGTAAGTATTTTCCTCTGTTTTGAAGAGAAATTCAGTAGCTATGATGGTTAACTCCTCTGTTTTATTCAAAATTCCAGTAGCTAATTTATGTACACTCTGTATTTTTCTCTGTTTTGCTAAAATTCCAGAACTGAAATTTTATCTCCCCTGCTTTTTCCCCTGTTCTTTCTACCCGAGAGCATGCCAAATTTTCTTTTCATTTTCACTTCTTCAAATTAATTTCCAGAATTCATTTCTTACCCATTTCTTTTCCTTTTCTATTTAATCTTGCATGCTCATTAAATCTTTTCAATTCCTTCTCCATTTTTATTTCTTTCAAATTTCTTTATTTCCTTTACATTTCATTCCATTCTTCTTTATCATTCCTTCATTCCTTTTCTTCCTGTCAATTAATTTAATTCATTTTCTTTTCCTTATTTTTTATTAGATTAGCATTATTTAATAATCTTATATTTTATTTCCTTTTATCCTTACTAATCTCTCTTTTCTTGTTTTGTAGGTATTTTGATTTCTTTTTCTTATTTTTCTTGTTATTTTAATTTCTTTACTAGATCGTTTGTAGTAGGACATTTTTAATCTTGTAATTTCTTTCATTCTTTGTTCTGTTGTATTCTATCTTTCTTAATTGTTTGTTGAAGGTAAAACAGGAATCAATAGGCTTCGCTACAAAACCCGGAAATGCAAGTGGGACATTTGTCCAGGCAATTTTCGGAACAAGCAAAAATGATTACTCCCTAATAGCACCGAACAAAATTCCATCAAATAAATCGAAAGATGGGGTTGTTAGGGAGGACAAAGTGAGCCTTATAAAAGTCTTTGAAGAAGGAAGAAGCTCCTAAGAAAGGAACAAAATAAGTTCCAAGCATGATTGCTCGGAAACAAGATTTGTCTTTCTTCCCTTTCCTTTTTACCACTTTTATCAAGTCATACTTGGTTTTTGGCGTTCAATTATTGTCTATATCGCTTTTTTTAGTCTCGGATGTTCCGGATAGGGTTTATTTGTTTTATTTATTCACTTTTTAGATGATTTTATTTGTTTTTACTTGGTTTTTGTACTATTTGATTTATTTGAATTTATATGATTATCTTTTGTGTTCATAGTTTACTTTCCCGTTTTGACTTAAATTTTCTTGTTTTTATTTTTTTAGTTTTTTCGCACTTATTCCCATTTTGTATTTATAGTTTTTCTCGCACTTATTTATTTTTCAAATAAGTTGTGGGGTATTAGTTTTTACACCGAGGACAGTGTAATTTTCAAGTTGTGGGGTAAGTGTGTGCTCGTTTTATCTCAATTTACAAATATTTTCAAAAAATTGCTAAATTTTTCGAATTTTTCAAAATGATTAGTTTACTTGAAAAGATTATTTTGTGAACTTTGTTTTGGAATTTGATTTGCTTAGCCGATGATAGATATCGGTTGTTGATTGTTGAAAGTCTCGAGATTTGATTTAGTTCATTTTGTTGATACTTGATACGAGCACGATTATAGGAAATTCCTGAAACTCTTTTGACACGACTATTTTTGGTTGGTTGTTCCGATTAGTGGACTACTTTTGGACAGTTTATTTGAATAGTATTAAGTCTTTTGGGAATGGAAATGACTTGAATTTTCACTTGAAAAATTCTTTGAGAGACTTGCCACACTTTTAATTTTCGTTGAATAAATTGTTGAATAAAATGTTGTTTTGCATGTATCCTTTGCTACTTGAGCACCACTTCTTATGGGAATTGAATGCCCGGTGCGCTAAGGTCCTCGGGATCTAGGAGTCATCGGAGTGGAACTCGTTACAAGGGTAGTTAAAGTTGATATTGTTAAGCAAACAATAAAAACCTTGAATAAAAGAGAATAAATTGAATAAAAATTTACTTTTGAATAAGTGGCTTGTTTCTTGAGATTTGATTGTGATTATGTCTCGTTGTTGAAGTTTTTGATCGACCGAACCACTATTTAAGTAATTTGCTTTGAAAGAAAATTTTCTATTTGGATCACTAATTGAGATAGAGCACACACTTCACTCGGGATGCTTTTATGATCTTTTTTCGTATTTAAGTTGAAAATGATTTGTTCAATTTTGTATTTCTTGATTTAAACATGAAAACACTTGATGAGGCATAGAAGTGAATCATTCTTTAAACACTTTGTTTATGAGATCTTTGAAGAGTAAACTAGTTAGTTTGAATTCTTTGAGAAAACATTTATGCACTTCTCTTCAATGATTTGTTTGTTCAAAATTCCTTCTTTGATTTGCTTGAGGACAAGCAAAGGTTAAGTTGTGGGGTATTATGATAACACTAAATTTGGTAATGTTTTGGAAGGATATTTGTGCATAATTGTTGAGGTTTATTAGAGTAAATTGAGATAAATATGTTAATTGTGCACTTAATTGTCATATTTCTGTTTTCGGGAAGTTTGTGGAGTCAATTGATCAAAAGAGCGAAGTTTAGGGACTAAATATGCAATTTCCGGAAAGAAATACAAATCCAGTCCAGCAACACGCACTCGGACCAAGAACACGCCCAACAAGAAGGATGAACACGCCTAGAAACACGGGCTCGGCCATGAACACGGCTTCCAACACGGGTGAAACACGCCCGTGTCAAGTTTCACCAACACGGGGGGCAGCACGGTCGAAACACGGGCGCGACAGCCATGTCGCACATAGCCAACACGGGCACAACACGGGTGCAACACGCCCGTGTTGAGCCAAATTTCCAGATTCTGTTTTGTAAAATTACAATTTTACCCCTGTTTTGATTATCTATAAATATTGGGATTTTTGCCATTATTTAAGGTTGGATCAAGGTTGGATCAAGGTTGAATAGAGGTTTGATTAGGCTGAATAGCTAAGTAATTGTAGAGGTTTGGTAGAACTTAGAGAGAGATCTATATTTTGATTTTCCAATTTCCTTAGAGATTACTCTCTCCTTGTTGTAGTATTGAGTATCTTGGGATTAATTTGGTAGGTTTGCCTCGATCCGTAAGGAGATCTACTGAATATATTCTAGGGTATTTGGGCTACACAAATTGAAGATCCAAGTTGAAGAAGCAAAGAAGAATCAAGAGAAGGAGTTGAAGAGGAAGAAGGTTTAATGTCTATGTTTCACTTTCCCCTTTTCTTCTATTATTCCTTGTTATTCTTTGTAATTAGTTAACCAACCTTAGGAATTCTCATTTCTACATTTCTTATAGGTAGATTTGGTTGGTTTAATTTTACAAATTACTTGAGATATTGTGATGTTCTTGGATTGAATGATTGTGGTTTTATTAATTCGAATTGCAATTTCATTGATGACTTTAGATCTGAATTTTATCTTTAGTACAAGCTTTGATTTGAGATTGTGGTTTCGGATTAACACTAATTGTTAGGCGGAACCGGGATATACGATTAGTGCCAAGTTGATGTGATTAGTTTCCTATTGATGGACCGGAACCAGGATAATTGATGGGAGATTTGATCTTGTCAACATTCAAGTGTTCTTAATCTAGGAATTTCTTGCCACGAACCGTATGGAAGAGATTCTACTTTAGACTTGATTTTGGTGGAGCTATGATACTAGATCCAAGATTATCCTATACTTGGTATTTTGTATCCTCTTATCTCACCTATATTTTACTAAGAATTCCTCCCAACCTTTTTACTTGCTTTATTCCTTACATTGTTCTTTACTTTGCTTTCTAGGATTTAGCATTCAATCTTATCATTCTTGATATTGGTTGGTTTACTTGTTGAATGATCCTTATTCACAAATCATATTCATAATTAGTTTGATTATATTTTCCACACTAGAATTTAATAGAAGTCTTAGGGAAAAACGATTTTTATAAATTTAAAATCCGAATATCACATTATTTACTAAACTATTTCGATAGGTGCTATGCCTAATTGAGTTATTTTATTAGTGACAAACCTATTTTAATATTGAAGATTCTTATTATTTTTAGTATTATTTATTCGATTATTTATATTATTTTTATTATTTATATATAACTCAAAATAACACATCAGTCATCTCCGTAGTTTAGCAGCTAATGAGAAACATGATATGCATCTTATGGATGTAATTACAACCTATTTATATAATTCACTTGATATTGATATCTATATGAAAATCCCTGAAGGATTTAAAATGTTTGAAGCATATAAATCAAATTCTCGATAATTATATTCAATAAAATTACAAAGATCTTTGTATGGTTTAAAACAGTCTAGACGAATATGGTACAATCGTCTTAGTGAATATTTATTGAAAGAAGGTTATCAAAATAATCAAATTTGTCTATGTGTATCTATTAAGAAAGAAAAATTAGCCGAGGATGAGGTTCCACCACCACACCGCCACATCATTTCGATTCCAACAGCCGCTACAACCGCCAAATGCCTAGTTTTTTTTATTTCCCTTTTTCTTGTTTTCTTCTTTTTTTTTTCCTTTTTGCTTTATTTGGTTCTTGGAGATATTAATTTGATGATTATGTTGGGTTGTGCTAAAATGAGGATGACATATTTTATAATGCTTTATCTTTTCCTATGTCTCATTATCTCAACTTGGTCATTGAATATATGCTTTAAATTAAGTGTGGGGTTGTTGTCTCACCTACCTTTAAGTGTGGGGTAGAGTGAGCTTTTCTGGCCAATTTTTTCGAAATTTTCTCGAATTTCTTAGTAATTTCAAACTTTTGGGCTACTTGAAAAAAAAAATTAAGCTTTTGAAATATGATTTACTTAGCCTATGATATGTGCTAATTGTTTGATTGCTATAATCTTGAGGATTGAGTTTGATTTATTCGTAAAGACTTGATACTAGTCTAGTTGTAGGAGATTCCTATTACTTTAAGCACATCTATTTTGGCAAATTGTTTGATTAATGGATTACTTTTGGACTTTTAGTTAAATAGTATTAGACCATTTGGATGTTGTGATGACCGTTATGGTGACTTGATAGGAGTTTGAGAAACATGCCACTTGTGTGTTTATTTATTTATCGTTTATCATAATAAGGGTATTTTGCAAGTATTCTTTGCTACTTAGGAATCGCTCCTGAAGGGAATTGAATGTCCGGTGCCCTAAGGTCCTTGAGATCTAGGAGCCACCGGAGTGGGGCTCGCTACAAGGGTAGTTAAAGTTAATATGGTTACGTGGACATTTATACCCATTGCATTTTTCTTTTATGTTAAAAAAAATGATGAAAAAAAAAAGGTGAGTTTAAAAAAAATTGTAAAAAAAAAAAGAGAGAGAGAGAAACCAAATGTGGCAATGTGACTTGATCCCTAGATAGTTATTGTACTTGGTTGTTATGATGTTTGAGTGATCGAAGTACTATCTTTTTAATTGTCCGAAGGGAAGTTTGTTGTTTAGATGATGAGTCGGATTAGAACACACACTACACCCAGGGAGGTTCTATGATTGGATGAGTGTTGAGTTAATATGAATATTTTGAATTATTTCTTCTTGATTCATGCATGATACATTTGACGAGGCATTACGAGTATTTCACTCTTTGATAAGCTTGCTATTTTGGAAATATATTTGAGAGGTTTGAATTGTTGAGATTCTGTGAACACTTTTCGAGCCTAATTGATGAGCATGATTATTAGAGTTATATGTTTTTCCTAGAACTGTATTTAGTAGTTTGCTTGAGGACAAGAAAAAGACTAAGTGTGGGGTATTTGATAACTCGATTTCATATCGTGTTTTTATACGTTATAATTCGAGTTAATTGAGATGTTAATTAGATGGAATTAGTTGGAAATACCATTTAATTACGTTATTTTGGTTTCAGGAATGGTTCGGGGACTAAATTGTGAAAAAAGAACAAATTTTGAGGTAAAATTGCAATTTCAAACTAACGCGTGCAGCATCGTGCCACAATGCACAGCACCGTGCCGCAACATGAGCACCTAGGGCACCTGAACGGCCGCCCAAGCTATCTGGACGGCCGTCCAAGCCATTAGGATTGCTGGACGGCCATGCACTTCTCTGGATGGCCGTCCAATGGGTCCAGTTGTGATTCTCGAGATTTTCACCCTCAAAATGTCCAAAACACCCCCAATTTCACCCTTATAAATAGAGGCATCATTTGCAAGCTTTGACACTCCAGAATTGTAGAAAACATGTGAGTTTTCGAGTGTTAGAACTCGAGTACTCTTGCAAATTTCGGCTTTTCATAGTTTTCGTTTTATTTTTCGAGCTTGAGTCTCAATCGTAAGGGATAGCTCTAGGAGATTATGAGAGACGTGATTGTTGAGGATCTAAAGATCACGACAACGGATTGAAGTTAGGAATATTTTAAATCCGGAGAAATGAATCATACTGTTGGGGCGTGACACGAAAATGGCAACTTTACTTTCTCCTTATCTTTTAATTCTTGTATTTCATTTTCTTTCATCGGTTATAATTCTATGTTATAGGTTTCTATCTTTAGAATGAACAATTAAAGTTTTATCTCACATTTCCGAAAATGATACGTTTTAATATACATTATGAATTGTTTGTTGTCCTACGCTTTCAATTTAGTTCTCGGATAGAGTTTATGCTATGAAACTTTAGTTGATGCATGACACTACAATAGTTAATTAAATTGACAGTTTGTTTAGGAGACCCGACCATAGGAGATTTTACAAATTGCCAGATTAGGACTAATAACTTGCATCGACCATAATGAAGTTAGGAAGCCTAATAATCTTGAGTTAGGACTCATTGCAAATCTTAAGGTTAACTTATTAAATTGATGATTTAATAATTAATTTTCAGATTTATGATTACTTGCAACGACCTGTATTGAGGTAGTCACACTAGATAACTCAAGTATTGAGTAAGATAATTCGAATCACAATTGTCTTAGATCCACTTGCAAGTTGCATCTTCGAATATAGGTCTTCCGAATTGAATCATTGGAGCTTAATTAAGATTCCTATTACTTATCTTTACTTGCTTTGTTTACTTTATTTTCAATCAATCAATCCCCATGAATTGAATTTGAGCCTAGGACTAATTCCCAATACACTACACTTTAGTATAATTGATTGATACTATTAAGTTGTTATCAACGTTCCCGGGATTAAATGATATAATTTATAAATTTAAAATTGTTTATGCTTTCTTGTTACTATCTGCATTCGATAGGTACTCTGCCTTAGGTTACATTTGTTTAAGTGACAATTTATCCTAATTAATCACAAACATAGTTGTGTAATACATGATAACAAATTACACATCATAGCTGATTGGTGGAATAATTATGGTGAAGATGCACCTAATCTTCAAAAGATTGCCATAAAAGTTTTGAGTTAAACATGCTCATCTTCTAGTTGTGAAAGAAATTGGAGTACATGGTTATTAATTCATACAAAACTTCGCAACCATTTAGCAATCGATAAATTGCATAAGTTGGTGTATGTGAATTACAGTATGAGATTGCGAATGAGAAATTTGACATATTATAATCATAACATTGACTATTATAACCAAATTGATTTGAATCACACATTTCATGATAATGATATATTGGAAGAATGAATTACAAAAATTGAACCACCAACTACGACAATAAATGATGTAAGTTGGTCGGATGAGCATCTATCTAATGACAATGATGAAGTTGGAAGTCAAAGCAATGATGAAAATGATTATACAAAGAATATTGCAGTATCCCAATTTATTTTAGGAAGACAAAAGGTAATTGAAAACTCTTCTAAACAAAGAGATAATGTAAGAGAAAATTGACATCTTTTATGTTCAATCAAGATAACAATGGTAGTAAAATTCATGATCATGGTGGTGGTAGTGATGGAGATAGTAATTGGAACAGTCAACACGTTGCTTTGGAATGACATGGACCCAAGGAGATGATAATTATTATCATACTCAAGATACAAATTATGGTTACCGTCTTGGAATAGAAACACAATGTAAATTTTTACATAGTTTGATTGAATCACATGATGATGGTGATGATGCTCAAACTTCTACCGAGAAAATATTTTATTAATTTGTATGTTTTGAATAAAAACAAAATTTTAAATTATTTGATTTATTCTTATATATTAGACTTTATATATATATTTTAATATATTCTTATAATCTTTATATATAGTATATTAATAAATTTTTTTAAGGAAAAAATCATTGGTAGTGTGAATGAGATCTTTTCTCCTTAAAAAAAATTATATATATACATTATAACTGTGCACAATATTTGAGGTAAATAATATATAGTATATATATTATATTTATAATTAAAATTAAAATATATATTATTTTAATTATTCAATATAAATGATATTAATATCATATTCGATAATAATTTAAAATTATTAGTAAAAATTGTTTTATTATTTTTTTTTAAAAAAAAGTTATAATATTTTAAAAAATTCTTTTGACTTAAAAGTCTTTAATTTTAAAAGTTTCTATAACACTGTGTAATTATAATTGGTCAATTACCAAAAAATATATATAACTAAATTTGGTAAATTACTAAAAAAATTAATTAGAATTGTTGAAGATTTAATTTGAGATTTTAGAAATAAAATAAATGAATATAAAATTTTAAAATTTTAAAATATAATTTTAAAAAAATTTATAAAAATTTTAATTTTTTTTATTAAATATAACAAATTTCGTATGATTCGATACGATTACTGAGTCACTCATACCTATGGACTAGTGGCTTCCGAGACGGTGACTGAGACCGATACTTTGAACCATGTATATTTGTACACTGAAATTGATTCGACCTCCTTATATCAAGTTATTTTACATGATTCATCTCAAATCTATCGATTATTGTATGTATTTCTAAATATCTTCTCTTTAAACTTCAGGTTTATCATATAAAAACTATTTATAGAGAGGATAACAAATTGACAAATGTTCTAGCCTAATATAGAAATTGGAAAATACACTTTTCATCGCGAGAAATAATGACGGACGAGATGCTGCGGGACAAAGCAGCGACCGAGCCTAACATGCAGGCAAACTTTGGGATTAGGGTTCTGAATGACACTCTCAAAGTTGAGTTCCTTGTGTTTTTGTATGTTTTCTTTTTGTTATTTTATTTTCAGGGCCACCTATTGCCTTAAAGTAATCCATCTTTATTGGACTTCACAGGCTTTTTTTTTAAATTTTTTTTTATATATCTATAATATCCATATTCAACACAAAAAAATAAAAAATAAAAAATTATTACTATAATAAATTATTAATAAATTACATTATTTATAATAAATGTTTTTAAATATTTAAATTATGATTGTAGACAGTTAAAATTCTTTATTTCCTGTAAAATCGGAATTACAAGAAATAATGAATTGAATACAATAATTATATGAAATTAAATTTACAAGGGTCCAATCTCTATGGATCCGTTGATTCAATCCGTTGTGGATCCGAGATGCATTTTGGGCTTGTCTCGATCCAATTGATTTGTTTTCTTCCGAGGGGCGTTTTGGACTGGATCTCGGAATGGATTTGGACTTTGAGAGGAAGGGCCGATTTCGACAGAGGTTCGGTATCATTCGAATATCTCTCAACTTCACAGCTTCTTGAGTGAGTGAGTGTGAGTAGTGTATGTGTGACCATTTCTTGAGGAAATTTGCCCTCTATTTATAGATGGAGTGAGTGAGAACCAGTGGCTATGATGTTGCCACGTGTCACTCATCTAAGGAGGCAAATAATTTAATATCCAAATATATATAAATAAAATATAAATATATATTTAAAATATATAAATAATATTTAATTATATATTTAAATATATAAATAAAATTTATATATCTACAAATTGCCCCTTTTTGGGACTTGTTCCCGAGATTGAAGAATTTGTATCGGGAATAAGTTCCAAAAATCTTGGAGATATATATATCATATCAATCTTGGAGATATATATATCATATCAATTTTGGAGATAGATATAAAATTTGAATCAATTATTTGAGTTTATTTGAATTTAACTCAAGATAAATATGATTCGAATTCATATTTATATAAAGATAATATATATGTATATATATATACATATATAAAATATTTTTAGGTTCAAATTTGAGTTCTAGTAGGATACTTCTTAGACTTTTTTAAGTCTATAAAAGGATGCCTCCATCGAAAATTTTTTTATTCGGAACTTGTCAAACAGTAAGTTCACCTTGATAGATTCCTTTCTGCCAGAATTCCAAGAAAATTCTCCTTCTTTTTTTTTTTTCAACAAAAACCTTATATTTTTTTCTCACCTGTTTCAAGAAAACTTCTTTTCTCATTTTTTTTTTTTTCTGCCTCTTTCAAAAACAACTCTCATGGCAGTCTAAAAGAGAACTTTTTTTTTATTATTATTTTTTTTCTCTCTCTGCTCGGCAGAATCAAAAGTTTTTTTTAATTTTTTTTTATTTTTTTTTTTTTTTTTTGTTTCAGTGGTAATTTTTTTTTTTTTTTTTTTTTTTTTTTTTTTTTTTTTTTTAAACTATAATATTTTTTTTTTTTTCTTTTTTTTTTTAATAAAAAGACTTGACTTTTTTTTTTTTTTTTCTTCTTCGGATTATGGATATTAAGGATGCTGACGAACCTTACAAACATATCGTCATTCTTGATCGTCGCAATGAGTCTCGAATCAAATCTTTAAACTTAGAAGTATATGAAGTTGGATTTGGTCCATTCGCACCCACGTCCCAAGGAGTCGCAAGCTACCACCGAATCACCAATTGGTCTTCTACCGTGACTCATAATGTTCATTCTTCATCCCCTCCTCAAGTGGTAAGTTTGTTGTCATCTACTACTCATGAAGCAGATTCACGATCGCGAGAGTTTTCCCTTCCCTTTGCTACTACAAATATGGAGAAGCCCTCATGACCTGTTCATTCATCCAACTTTGGTGAGGTAAGTTACACAAAAAAAAAATTATTGGGAGTGGACCGAGTACATTCTTGTAAATCATGAACGAGCCTTGAAGAATGCAGAGGTCTATGATGCTGTGTACGCGTCGTTGTTCACCTATGATCGTTGTGAGAATGTGATGCGTGCCTTTTGCAACCAGTGGTGTCCTTCGACCAACACTTTGCATACATCTATTGGCGAGCTGTCGATTTCAATTTGGGACTTATTCACACTTACTGGTTTACCTTGCGGCCTCCTTTACGACGAAGTTGTTCCATCTCGCGAGAGAACTGTTTGACAAACGAACTCCTCAAAGCCGTAAGTATCTTTTTTTTTTTTTTTAGGGAAACTTGCAGACGGAGATCCCACCAGGATAATGCTTGAGCAATGGGTCCGATTTTGGTTCAAAGGATTAAACAGTATATACAGCCCCCCTGCCGATCTTTGATAACGCGGAAGCGCGCAATTGCCCTAAAATGACTTGCAATCCGACTCCTTCAACCTTTGCCGCAAATTCCTCCTTTCCTGCAATAGATTTTGACAAATTATTTAGAGACTCAAATATTTCAGAGGCCATACGTGCAAGGACGGAATTGACGGCATTCCTTTCATGTTGGATATGTAAGTTCCTTTTTTTCGGGTAAGAATGCAGGTTACATTCGTCCGGATGTTTTCAAAGTTGCAAGTTACATGGTTTGCAACATTTATCCTTCATCATCTTCGACGGTAAGTTCATTGTTATCAACGTTACTGTTCATCGTCTCCATCAACGCGGTGTGTTCATCGTCGCCATCAACGTTGCTACTCATCGTCGCCATCAACATTGTTGTCTATTGCCTCAACATTGTGGTTTACCATCGTCGTCAACAACTTTGCAGCTCACCATCGTCGTCAACAACTTTGCAGCTCACCATCGTCGTCAACAACTTTGCAACTTACCATCGTTGTCAACAACTTTGCCGCTTACCATCGTCGTCAACAACTTTGCAGCTTACCATCGTCGTCAACAACTTTGCAGCTCACCATCGTCGTCAACAACTTTACAACTTACCATCGTCGTCAACAACTTTGCAGCTTACCATCGTCGCCAACAACTTTGCATCTTACCATTGTCGTCAACAACTTTGCAGCATACCATTATCGTCAACAACTTTGCAGCTTACCAACGTCGTCCACAACTTTGCGGTTTACCAACGTCGTCCACAACTTTGCAATTTACCAACGTCGTCCACAACTTTTCGGTTTTCCAATGTCGTCTACAACTTTGCGGTTTACCAACGTCGTCCACAACTTTGCCGTTTACCATCATCGTCCACGACCTTGCGGCTTCGTCATCAACAACGTTGCGGATATCAACTTGGAGAATGATTTTCAACTTTCCAAATGTCTATTTGAAGGATTCATCATCAACTTTGTCAACATTGATTTAAGAAATCTTGCACCTTCGTCGCTTTGAATAAATTATAATCGTTAATCTTCATCAACTTAATCAAATCATAGACTTTTCAGCGATTGGACAACTTTGTAGATAGATTAATTTCATGCCCCTTATTGTTTATTAATCTTGTAAACATATATTGTTTAAAAGAATTGAAATCAATAAAATTTCTCTATTTTCACAACTTTGTCTTGCAATTTTTTTATTTCTGCCTCTTTTTTTTTTCAGCAGCTTTTTACTATTTTTTTTTTATTCTTTCTTTTCAATATTTATTATTATTTTTTTTTTCTACATTCTTTTTTTTTTTTTAGCAATATTTTGCTGCATTTTTTCTTAATTTTTTTTTATTTTTTTGTTTAGTAATATTTTCTTTACCCTTGTGCAGCCCTTTTTTTTTCTTGTGCAATTTTTTTTTTTTTTTTGTTTTGACTGAACTTAGAATTTATCTAAGTTGCCTACGTATCCTGCAAAGGAATCAAGTCGAACGTAGTTCAAAGTTGCGGTTTAAACTCGTGCATTAAAGGAGTAACATGCGGTTTTAACTTGTGCGTCAAGGAGGAGCGCTCTTCAAATTCGCAGACAGTTTATATTCGTATCAAAGAGTCTTCTTCAACTTGCGCGTGGCGGTTACACTTCATATCAAGGAGTCTTCTCCAACTTTGCGGACGGTTTTACACTATTATCAAGGAGTCTTTTTCAACTTTGCAGACAGTTTACACTCGTGTCAAGGAGTCTTTTCAACTTTGCAGACAGTTTACACTCGTATCAAGGAGTCTTCTTCAACTTTGTAGACAATTTATCCTCGTATCAAGGAGTCTTTTTCAACTTTGTAGACAGTTTACGCTCGTATCAAGGAGTTTTGTTCGAACGTAGACAAGTTATACTCTTATCAAGGAGTAACGTGCAGTTTAACCTCGTACGTCAAGGAGGACTTTTTCAAATTCGTAGACAGTTTACGCTCGTATCAAGGAGCTTTCTTCAAATTTGTAGACAGTTTACGCTCGTATCAAGGAGCTTTGTTCGAACATGTAGACAATTTATACTCTTATCAAGGAGTAACTTGCGGTTTAACCTCGTACGTCAAGGAAGAGCGCTGATGATTTGATTCAAGCATCGTCAACATTCGAAGTTGACTCTTCATCTTCGATGATGTTCGAGGAAACATTGCCCCTATTTTGATGTTGTTGTTGTTCAACATGAATTTCAAACTTTTGATTGGCGATAATACTTAGCTCCATATCTCGTCCGCGTGTAGCTAATTCTTCAAATGTTTTTGGTTGAATTCCTTTCAAAATGTATTGAAGGTTCCATTGCATTCCTTGGATGCACATCTCGATCGCAGATTTTTGACATAATTGATCTCTGCAATTCAGGTTCAGACTCCTCCATCGATTGATGTAGTCGACGACAGACTCGTCTTTCCATTGCTTGGTGTGACTTAACTCCAACATACTTACAGTTCTTCGGGTGCTGTAGAAGCGGTTTAGGAATTCTGTTTCAAGTTGATTCCAACTATCGATCGATCCAGGAGCCAAGTCAGTGTACCAGCCAAATGCACTTTCTTTGAGGGATCGAACCGAACTGTTTGACTAGAAGATCTCCTTTTGTGCAGTGATTGTTACATGTTTCGATGAAGTGAGCAATATGTTGCTTGGGATTGCCTCTTCCAATCAAACTGCTGCAATTTTGGAGGAAGATATCCATCGGGCATCTTCAAACCAACAATTCTCCTCGAATATGGCTTTGAATATGCAAAGGGTGATTTTGATTTTCCTGCATATTTATCGGTTATCATACCTGTAATGAAATTCCTTAATTCATTTGTCGGAATGAGTCCATCAACAGAAACATGAATTGTTCGTTCTTCTTCATTTGTTTTGGATCCATCAATCACTTGAGATTGTTTTTCGCAATATTAGCGCCCCAAAATCATTTGGTTCTTCTTTTCGCTTTGAGTTAACATCGTTTCGTGCAGTCTCAACGTACCTTTGCATTGTCGGAGTAGACTTACCATTGCTGCTCACCAATTGCGCAATGATGCGATCTTGCTTCGCTAATTGTGATGTGAGGTCCGCCACCAACTTTGTCAAGTTTGCCAATTGTTCTTCTATCGTTGACGCGTCCGCCATCATAACAGGCATGACAAATGTATTTGCAGAGGTATCTTCAAGGTCATCATTGCTGCTCGTTTGATTTTCTTGGATAACACCTATGGAATCAACAAAGGAATCTTTATCTTCCGATTCTACCTTGTTTGCACCGTACTTGTTCTCCAAGCATTACAAGTGTCTTTTGAACCATTCCACCTACAACGCCTCGCGGTTGGTTCTGCGTTCTGACAATGTCAAAACAAGGGTTGGTGAATTTGTAGGATGCGTCGCCAATGGGGTCTTTTTCGGCAAATCGCAATCACCCTTTCCTTTGCTTGGCGTGGTAGGACCGACATAGGTCGCGGACGTCAAAACACCAACACTTACCTCTGCAGCAACGTTGTTTGAATTAGCTTTGTTGACATCATTCTTGGACTCCATTTCGATGGTATTGACGGAAAGAGATGAACGGTAAAGATTGTCCCACTGGGCGTGCCAAATTTGTAGACAATTAAAATTCTTTATTTCCTGTAAAATCGGAATTACAAGAAATAATGAATTGAATACAACAATTATATGAAATTAAATTTACAAGGGTCCAATCTCTATGGATCCGTTGATTCAATCCGTTGTGGATCCGAGATGCGTTTTGGGCTTGTCTCGATCCAATTGATTTGTTTTCTTCCGAGGGGCGTTTTGGACTAGATCTCGGAATGGATTCGACATCGAGGGCTTTTGGGCTTGATCTCGATCTATCGAACAATTTGATTTCTTCTTCCGAGGGCTTTAGGACTTTGTCTCGGAATGAATTTGGACTTTGAGAGGAAGGGCCGATTTCGACAGAGGTTCGGTATCCTTCGAATATCTCTCAACTTCACAGCTTCTTGAGTGAGTGAGTGTGAGTAGTGTATATGTGACTATTTCTTGAGGGAATTTGCCCTCTATTTATAGATGGAGTGAGTGAGAACCAGTGGCTATGATGTTGCCACGTGTCACTCATCTAAAGAGGCAAATTATTTAATATCCAAATATATATAAATAAAATATAAATATATATTTAAAATATATAAATAATATTTAATTATATATTTAAATATATAAATAAAATTTATATATCTACAATGATATCAACCATTTAATTACAATTTAATTACGTTAAGAAGGTGTAGTTCACTTTCGGAGGTTAAATTTTCTAAACAAAAATTACAATTTAACTGCAGTCAAATCATTAAACTATAATTTACTCACTTTTTGAACTCCATAAAAAAAAATAAAAATTAGCTAATTAAGAATAATTAAGAGACTAAAACTTTTGATAAGTCATGAAGAAGTTTTTTTTTTTTTTGATAAGCAAGTCATGAAGAAGTTATGATTTATGAAAATTGCATTTATATACAAACTGGGCTGACTCAGCGGCCCCCCCGCCCATTCTTGTGATCTGAAGGCAATTTTCCCGCCAAAAGGAAGAGGGTGGGAAATGAAGAGAGAGAGAGACAGATAAGTCTCCAAAACCGACGGCAATCTTCAGCTTCCAGCACCATTAAACCCTATTTTAAAGATCACATCACAATTTTCAAATTCGAGAGAAATAGAAATCAAGGGAGATGAAGGGTGGAACAGTTCAAATCAATTGGCATGGCACCAAACCAGTTCTAACCCTAGATTTTCACCCTGTCTCAGGTCTTCTAGCTACTGGCGGTGCCGATTTCGACATCAAGGTACACCTTTTCTTTTTCCCTCTCTCTTTGAGTGTTTATGGAGAAACTTGATTGCTTATTTGCATATTTTTCAGCTATGGAAAATAGATTCTGGTGAAGAACAAAGCAAAGGTCCTGGTGCTACTTATCAAAGTAGCCTTTCTTACCACAGTTCATCAGTAAATGCACTTCGATTCTCACCTTCAGGTATCTGGGGTAGTTGTTACCGTAGCATTAACTAGAATATGAACAAATTTACATTTTCCACATTACAAAATTGAGTTTGGTTAGAAATGCCTATGTTGCTTTTTTTTTTTTTTCCGGGTAAATAAAAATTCCTATGTTGGCTAATCGTATAGTATTTCTTAAATTTAATGAGCTTACGCTGCTTTTCTTTGAGTCTTTAGAGGGCCATTATGTTTTTTATATGTATGACATGACATGGTTTTATTAGTTACAGTAGCAGCAAGTTAAGATTATCTAGCTTCCTCACCTCTGATCAGTAGTTTGCACGCTAGAATATCTTGAAAGGTAACTTTTTGTATGGATTTTTTTTGTTAAGACACTATCCTTTACTAATCATTGATAATGTATCATTCATGTGAGAGTAAAGATGCTCAAACCCATTTCTAGCAACAGAGGAATGAGGTTGAATAAATTATGCACTTAGCTAAAATTGGTTTGAAGGAGGACAAGGAGATATTTTCAAACTATTTTTAAGTAAAGAGACGTTCTTAAGGGATGTGCGAGTAGGTCGATGCCAATACGTAGGTAAACTCATCCTTAGGCCTAATAGGATCAGTTTAAATTTTTAGTTGTAGCTGCACAGAAACAATCCAAAGTTTCTAACTCAGGATGTTGTTTGTACAGTTTATACACAAGGAAAATCTTGGACAAGATAATTGTTCTTTTGTAATTTTTCTTTGAGGTCAGTATCAAAAGAATTACACCCAGGAAGGAACACAATCCGTACTTGGTAACATGTTACCTCTAATGAATGCTA
>JAHSUH010000784.1:260443-271786 GCA_025388415.1 Cynanchum wilfordii | reverse complement strand
TTACAAACTCACAGTTTTCCCAGCATAGAAATAGTATTTAGAAATTAAATATGAAATTACAAATATTGACATCCATTCTGTACTCTTTTGTAAGCTAATAAGAAAGAACTCTATATCACCATCACTGGAAGATTTTGCCTCTTTTTTTTAATACCCACAAGATAGAATTCAGCAATATGCAATGTTGTACAAGTTAGCAAGATATGCAAAGATAGAGTGATAAATTCACCAACTGGCTTTCCAAGTTACCTAAACTTTATTTCTATATGGGGGAGAACCTCAGCCATATATTTGTAGGAATGGTTTCAGTAACCCCATAAAATATGGGGTGTATCGTTAGCAATGATTATTTGCAAGAAATGTTCAAGAACAATTGCAAATTAACAAGGATTTAGAAATCCTAAAACCCAAACTATGGATAATAGTAAGAGATACTTTACTTCTTTGTCCCTCTCCCTCCATCAGATTCACAAACTTTCCATGACCAAAACTGCTACTTATGTTTTTCTAACAACTGAAAGAAATAATCACATTAGTTTTTAAAGAAAGAATCACATTGCACATAGAGACACCTCAAAGCAAGGCTTGTCACCTAAAACTGTGTTAAAAAAAAAAAAGACTTCTGAAGAAGATTTAGGAAATCATTAAACAAGGAAAACCTACATTTGATTGCAGAAATTTTTAAAATGGTGGTACATAATACTCACACAAACCACACCATTAACACAAGCTTTTTCATCATTTCCCTGATAGCTGCCTGTCTTCCATACATTCAACAAGTTCCCCAATTCAATTAAATGATAAAAAGATGTTAGAGAATAGTATTAAAAAATTAAATATGAAATTACAAATCTTGACTTGTCTAAAATAGTATCAAAGAAAACACATCAATTCTAGACTCTTTTGTAAGCTAACAAGAAAGAACTTAAAGTCACCAACCTTGAGAGATTTTTTCTCTTTTCTTTAATCTCACGAGATGGAAATTAGCAAAACCTTGTCCAGGGAACACAAACATGGCAATATGTAATATTGTATAAGTTAGCAACATTTGCAAAGATAAAAGTGATAAATTCACCAACTGCTTCTTCAGGTTACCTCAACTTTATTGTTGTAAGTGAGAGAACTCCATACATCTCGGCCATATATCCGTAGGAAGGGTTTCAGTAACACTAGTGAAACATGGGGTTTATCAACAACATTAGTTACTAGCAAGAAACCTAGAAAACATGACATATTAATTCTTCATTATTCTATATAAAACCAAGGTTCAAGAACAATTACAAATTAAGAATTCCTAAACCCCAGACCAGTAAAAGAAAATAAAGAGATAGTTCCTTCTTTCTCACCCTTCCTCTTGCAGATGTACAAAATATCCATGACCAAAAAAGTTGCATATGTTTTTCTCACAACTCAAAGAAATAATTAGTCTTTAGAAAACAAATCACATTACACAAAGAGAGCACCGCAAAGCAAGGTTTGCCACCTAATATTGCATTCAAAACAAAATTTCAGAAGTAGAATTAGGAAAACAGATATTTGAAATTGTAGAATTTTGAAAATAGTGGTAGGTAGTACTCACCCCAATCACACCAAGAGCACAAGCGTTTTTCATGATTTCCCTAGTAGCCGCCTCTCCTTCATACTTTCCTTAAGTTTTCCCATTGAAGTTAATGATTAAATGAAGTTAAATAATAGTATTAAGAAATTAAATATGCAATTACAAATCTTGACTTGTCAAAATAGTACTTTTTTTTTTGGTCAAAATAAAAATAGTACTTTAGGAAACACATCCATTCTCAACTCCCTCGTGACCTATCAAGAAAAAGACTGTACATCACCAACACTGAAGTTTTTGCCTCTTTTGTTTAATCTTCATAGGATGGAAATAAGCAAAACCTTGTTCAGGAAACACAAACATGGCAATATCGAATAAGTTAGCGAGATTTGCAAAGATAAAAGTAATAGATTCAAAAACTGGTTCTCCAAGTTACCTCAACTTTATTGCTATAAGTGAGACAACTTCATACACCACAGCCATATATCTGTAGATGGCATAGTTCTTCATAATTCTATATAAAAACATTAATCAAGGAAAACAAACATTTGGATTGCAGAATTATGAAAATAGTGGCAGGTAGTACTTACCCCAATCCCACCTAGAACCCAGCTTTTTCCATTGTTTCCCTAATAGTCGCCTCTCCACCACATTTTCATCAAGTTATTATAAGATAAAAAAATGTCCGTAAATAGTATTCAAAAAATTAAATATGAAGTTGCAAATCTTGACTTGTCTAATAGAGTAACTTATGAAACACATCCATTCTGGACTCTTTTGTGAGCTAACAAGAAAGAATTCTATATTACCAACTCTAGAATATTATGCCTCTTTTCTAAAATATCCCTTAGAAAGAAATTAGCTAAAATTTGTCCGGAGAACACAAACATGACAATATGCAATGTTGTATAGGTTAGCAAGATATGCAAAGATAGAGTGATAAATTCACCAACTGGTTCTCCATGTTTCCTCAACTTTATAGCTATAAGTGAAAGAACTTCATACGCCTCATCATATATAGGAAGGGGTTCACTAACCCCAGAAAACTCGTGGTGTATCATCAAAGTATTTAATTGCAAGAAACCCTTAAAACATGGCATAAATCTTTATAATTCTATATAAAATCAAATTTCAAGAACAATTACAAATAAACAAGTATATAGAATTCCTAAAAAGCCCAAACCAAATAAAGAGAAAATAAAGAGATACTTCAAAAACAACAGAAGAAATCCCACAAGAACAAATTGTAAAATTAGAAGAAAACCATTTTTTTAAACTAGGAAAAAATCAATAAATAAAAAGGTAACAATCAATTGAATAACCTTTAATTGAACTCTTAGGAACGAAAAACTACTAGAAGTTAACCCCAAAAAAAAATGCACAGAAAGGAGGAATTAGGCGTGACTTGGGAGGGTGAGGGTGAGATTTGGTGTGTTTTAAATAAATTAATAACAATAATCATTTCTTAAACGGTCAAATTTTTATATATAATTTTAAATTTTTAATATTTCAAATTTCAAATTTCAAAATATCTTGTAAATGTTTTTTAAGGGTAAAATTAACTATTTATTATTTTCCATCTAAAAAAACTGAAAGAAAAAAAATAAATGAAATTATATTAGAGTAATAATATTCCAAATTAATTACCAAAAAAAATTAAATAATAATAATAAGTTATTCCATATTATATGTTAATATATTCTAGTAAGTTTTTTAGTTTTAGATAGAATATCATAATTTAGAGGGATGCAATGTGTTTACCCTAATCATTTAGGATGGAAAGTGGTAATTTTACAAGACAACAAGAAAAGGGAAAAGGAACAATTTGTATGCAGAATTACTGGCTATTAAAATTAGCTTGCAGTTAGCTAAAGATCAGGGGTTTACTCACATTTGGCTAGAGACAGATTCTTCAAATGTTGTTTAGCTCTTAGATAATTATACTTCACCAAATGTGTGTTTTCATGCTATTCTATCTGACTGCAGAACTTTGATGAATGCAATACCCATCTTTCGAATGCACCACTTCTCCAATGAAGAAAATGGCGTAGCCGACGGTCTCGCAACTCAGGGTCGACTGCTAGAGAACAGAACGCTCACTTGAATCTGATTCTCCACCACATGACCTTAAATATGTTACCGTGTTAGATCTTTCTGCGATATATCATCGGCGTAAAGTTTCATCTGGTGGTTTTTGAATGACGTTGGACGGCCTTGGATGGATGGTTCTAAATATAGTTTCTAAGTTTCTTTCGGTTCTTGCTGTTGCTTTCCTTTTCAGCTTTCTTCCAAGTTGTATTTCTTTTGCTGAATGTTGTTTTCTATTACGTAGTTTTCTACGCCTGGTTGGTTTTTGTGGTTATATGGCGTACACACGAGTGGAGTTTTACCAATATGACCATACTTTTTTAATTACTCACCATATTTTTTAAACTATTTTCTAATTTAACTTTAACTTATTTACAAAATGATAGGTCTCATTAACAAAAAAATTAAAATTTTCTCTCTCCTATTTTTTCTCTTTCATCTTTTTCTCTCTCCTCTTTCATTCTCTTTTTTTTTTTTTTGCGGTAACTAATGTCGTCCATTTTTTTTTCCTTCCCTCTCATTTCCAACTGTAATTTTGGTTTTTTTTTACACTAGGATTCATTCTTAAAATGAGTTCTAGTCGTAAGCTTCAATTTCAAACTTCTCTAAAGTTTTTTTTTTTTTTTGTTTAAAACCGGGATCATGTATTACTATAAATAAAGAAAACAATCGGGTAAAGACCTGTACAAAAGAGTGCCTCTAAACTACTAGAGACTGCTAGGAATAGGCATCAACATCCCAAGCGAAAGCAACTTAAAAACTCTATCCAAAATAAGTCCGGCCATGCAAGTAGGGGAGGGAATCCCGACCTCATTCCGATACAATTCTAAGTTGCGATTTCTCCAAAAAGTATGAATGGTCTCTCGAAAAATATAAGACCATCCATGAAACTTGTTAAAACTATCACTAGGCCTACTAAGGTTAAAAGAGATCCATTGGTCCATCGAAGTACAACTCCGGAACATATCACCAAATCCGATCTCTGCCAAAAACAACTGCCAGGTCTGCCTTGGACGAGTACAATCCCCGAGAGCATGTAGATTCGATTCCGGTTCCAGCCCACACAAAGGACAAAACACATGCGCAACAATCCGCCTCCGAAACAGCTGCTCCATCGTCAGCAACCTCATCTTCTTAGCTAGCCACAAAGTGAAAGATGGATTAGAGGGGCCTTTGAACTTCCAAACAGCACCCCAACTGCCCGTAACTATCTGTTGTTCAGCATTTAACATCTGCCACATAGACTTGGATGTGAATCCGCTTGACGCCGTTAATTTCCAGTGACACTCCCATTGCCCGGACGCTGCCCATTAGGATTACTATCAATTCCCTCTTTCATAGCCTCATACCCCTACAAGATACTCTTCCATGTGTGTGAGGAAGTTGGCCTTTTCAACTGCCCGACATGACACCCTAACATGCCATACTTAGCAGTAAGGAGTTGCACCCAAGTTGCCTGCGGTTGTTGCAAAAACCTCCAACACAACCGTGCCAAAACTACCAAGTTCAGCTTGCTTAGATTTCTTACTCCCAAACCACCGGCTTCCCTCTCGGTACACACTACATCCCATGCCACTGGATGACAGTGTCTTTCACCAAACAAAGAACCCCAAAGGAAGTCACGATTCAGCTTCTCCAATTCATTAACAATCCCTTTTTTTAAGAGTGTAGTTTGCATAGCATAAAGAGGGATTGTATTGGTCACAGTCTGGATTAATAACAACTTTGCCCCCCTAGACAGTTGCTTCCATCGCCAACTCTCCATCTTCTTGCGGACTTTTAGAAGCGGGTACTGGTAGTCGCATGCTCTAACCCGGCTGTGGTGTAAGGGAATGCCTAAATACATACCCAAGTCTTCGGTTTTTTGCATCCCCACCTTCCTGCTAATCATCCAAGTCCTCTAAAGTTGTTCTCTCTAAATTCACTCAAATGATTTTAATCACTAATTGTAAATATTCAAATTAACAAATCTTAATTTTGATAGCATTTTGTTTAATTACATGATATTTTTCATCTTTGTACATCTAGAGAGAGTAAAGATGAAACAAACATTATGACTCAATGAGTCATAATATTTGTTCCTGTCTAAAATAAGATTGAGTCTTACTTTGAATACTAGGACTGGTGGTGAGAATGAGTCACAACATTAGTTACTATTAGTCTTATCATTCGATTAGGACTCATTCTTATAATAAGTTATAAAGTAAAAAATTAAAATAAAAAAAGAAAAAAGGGGGAAATAGACAGAGTTAGTTACAACGGAAAGAAAGAATGAAAGAGGAGAGAGAAAAAGAAGAAAGAGAAAAGGAGACAAAATTGTTTTTTTTATTTTTTTTAATGAGATTCAATAAAAGTCATTTTGTGAATGAGTTAAAATCGAATTGAAAAATAATTTTAAAAATAAAATCAAATAAGTAGCAATTTCAAAAATATTACTCCACTTTGTGGTTAGTGGCCCCACTAATCACCATGTTGTACTTTATTTTTATGTTTTTAATATATATTGCCTTTGACATAAAAAAAAATGAAAATTGAACAATTTCTTCTTTGATAATTAAACAAAAAAAAAAATTGTTGAATTATTATTTAATTTTAAAATTTTTTTATAGTTTTTTAAAATTGAAATATAGATTAATATGGTATTAATTTTAAAATATTAAAATTAGTTTGATTTTATACCTATTAATTTACTTAATCACTCAGTTCAATAGTTTAACAATATACTTTAAAAATATACAATTATTTTATAAATATATAGATATATATTGAATCTGCAGTATGATCCTATCACAATGATATATTTTCCACTCCCACTTTCATCTAACTTGAGTAAAGATTTATTTTCCCTATTCATCATTTGGTGATAGATAAAAAAAAGTGGGGATGATTTTGACCACCATGACAACGCTTCAATAATCTTAGAAGGAGATGATAAATCATAAATGGTAGCTATACATAAAAAGAATTCTCTATTCCTACTCCACCTTTCTATCACTTCCATTTTTGTTATATATCCAAAATAAAAATGACATTTAGTTATCAAGAAAAGACAACAAAGCACAAAGTTTATTCATCAAAAGAAAAAAAAAAAAAAAGCACAAAGTAAATAGAAAGGGTAAAGCAATGCAACATTAATTTAAAATTATTTTTATATCTATATATATATT
The DNA here is from genome assembly GCA_025388415.1 of Cynanchum wilfordii. Classification (NCBI taxonomy): domain Eukaryota; kingdom Viridiplantae; phylum Streptophyta; class Magnoliopsida; order Gentianales; family Apocynaceae; genus Cynanchum; species Cynanchum wilfordii. The sequence continues at coordinate 264,976 of JAHSUH010000784.1, read as the reverse complement.
TTCTTAATTTTCTTAAACAAACTTTTTTCACCCCCGAGAAAAGGAAAGACCAAACCAAAAAAATTGCAAATTTTAGGAAGAATAATTTAAGATAAATTTCTTGATAACTTCCATCAATTCCAGTGAAGGTTCTGAGTTAGGATTAATGGTGAAAAATCCATGTTGCTGCCCTTCAAATTCCACATACTCAACTTTTTTACCCCAAATTTTCAATCTTTTTGCATAGTCATCTGCCCTGTCTTTGAGAAGATCACTTCCTCCAACAACAACTAAAATTGGATCAAGATCCATATTTTCCATAGATGGGCTCACTGGCCCAAATGGATTTATAAGTGGATGATCAGTTGTTTCCCCATCTGCTACTGATAGCCTCCAAAATCTATTATATTACACATCTTTAATTCATCAGTAATTTTACTATTAACACTTTCTTTTTCTTTTTCCTTTTATAGATTAAATCACATCATTTTTTTTTTTTTTTTTAAGTTATATTTGGACAAGAAATTCTTTTAGAAAAATACTTTTCTTTTTGTATTGAGTTTGAAAAAAAAGTGAAATATATTTAGTTTTATGCCTAGTAAATTATTCATTACAAATATAGAATACTATTTCTCTATAAAAAAATAAAATTTATAATATATATTATTAAAATTTCATCAATTAATGAATTTTTTAACTAGCAAAATGTAATCATAACTTTACTTATATTTGTTTTAATTTGGGAGACAATACTACAGTTATAAAACCTATTTTGAATTAAAAAAATAATCATTATTTATTTATTTTAAATTCTCTCACAAATATAACTTTACATATAATGACTCATATCTTATAGTATATTCTAGAAAATTCAGCCGTGCATATAATATATTTATATTACCTGTCAATAAGTTCCAAGTTCAGGAACGCATCCTTCGCCCCTTCAGCTTCAGACTTACTCAGAACAGTTCCACCAAAGAACGGTGCCAGAAGAACGTAACCCTTTACCTTAACCGGCGCTAACCCAGGCGAGCCAGCCCCCAGCATCACAGCCAAATTATGAGCTATATTCCCGCCAGCCGAATCACCAGAAATAAACACGCGCCCAAAGTCTGCCACATCTGTCAGCCACCTATCCGGATCCTCAGACACAGCCTGACTCTGCAGCCACTTCACCGCCGCGAATCCATCCTCGATCGCTGCCGGAAGCCTGTTCTCAGGTGCCAAACGATAGTCCGGCGAGATAATCACAGCCTGAAGGTCTAAAGCCAGTTTGAAGCAGTAGTTTTGACAATTAGGCCATGTTCTGGAGCCAATGCAAAATCCACCGCCGTGAAAGTAGTAAAAGATCGGTAATTTCGCCGAAATTGGAGATGCCGCCGGTTTGTATAGCCGAAGCCGGAGATTTTGAGTGGCGTCAAACACAACATCCTTCCATAAAACCGATCCGTCATCATTCACGGGAACAATAAAACTCGGATTGGAAGACCTGAGAATTGAGCCATCGCTGAAAACTCTAAGCACGCCACGGCATTCATCTACCTCGTAAGGCGAAGTTGCTGCGGCGTCGATGGCTTTCACCACTCCAGGAATTCTTAAATCAGCCATAATTTTTATTTTTTCTATCGGTGATGGATGATTATGATTATGATTATGATTTTAGGGTATTTAATCTGAAAATTTTGGATTTAAGGACTAATTGTTCAACTGCAGTCGGGCAGAATTGGATTTTCTGGTGGAATATAGTGAGTGCATGAATTTCATTTTTATGGATTTTTTCTTGGGGGGTTCCTGGTTGGGAATTTTATTGAATAATTTAGATTGATAAGTGACAATGGAGGTGTCACTTCTTTTTCTTTTTTTTCAATATACACACCTCCATTGTCACTTTTTCTTTTATAAAAAATAATAATAATTCCATTGTCATTTTAAGGAATATGAAAGACCTTTATATGCGGCCAAACACAATTTGACAAGTTTAGGTTGGACATCATATTCTTTTTCCAAAATTGCAATGTGAACAGCCTATTTAAGAAATCAATAACATTAAAACACGTATTAATTATAAAAAGATTATAATCACATTTAACAATTTATAAACATCTAAAATATTATTTTTTATCGCTTAAAATAATTAATTTTTCTATTAAATTACAAACTTTATTTTAATTTTATTTTACAAATATTAACTTTAAAAAAAATATATGAATCTTTTGAGTTAGATAAGCTAAATAAATGTCTTAAATTTATTTGTGTCTCATGAGATATTTTAGTAGATTTTGCCTTAGAAGTCATATGGGTGAATAATAAAAATATGCATAATATTTTTATACATAACCTGTTAGTAGGGTTTTTGAGTTGCCCTTGACCCCATTTTGTAATGAAAGATAGGAAAGCCTATAAAAATATACTTATTTCTAAATAAATAATATAAAAATTTTATTATTAAAATTTCATATCTTTATTTATTTTGTTTTTATTTTGTCATTATTTATGTCCAAAATATTTATTGTATATTATATTAAAATTTTATAAATATATGCATAATATGCATTTGTAATAACTATTAAATTAATATTATAAAATTATTGAATCATATTATAGTTCAATAGGTATATCATATTTCAAAACTTTATATAAACCTACATAGAAATTGATTTTTTTTTTTTAAAATAAATAATTAACAACATTACTTGTAGTTATTGAATTAACTAAAAAATGCACATCTCTAAAAACAACAAACAAAATGTTTATAATTAATTATAATAAAACAATCAATTCAAATAATTTTATAACTTCTTCAACCATCATTTTTAAGAAATTTCAAATAATATTTTAAAAAAAAATGTCTTAAGATTTACGATAATATAATGTGTAAACAAGGTGAAAAAATTCAAATTAGATATAATTTTTTTTATTAAAGATAATATTTTAAAAGTTATAGAGATAAATAATAAATTAATTAAAGTTGAAAATATGAATATAAAAATAAAAGGTAAAAAAAAAAATAAAAAAAAATAAAAATAAATTAAGTATAATCATCATAAAAAATTAAACTATAGTAATGTTAAAAAATAGATAATTAGTTTTAAAAAATTAAAATTAAAATAAAAATAGTTAAAAATAATATTAAAAAAATACAAAATTAAGAATCATTAAATAAATTAAAAAACAAAAGTCAAGAAAAAAGTAATTAAACATTAATTGAGAATTAAACAATTAGAAAGCTCCAAAAGTTAAATTTATTTATATAGATAGAAACTTGTAATTTTATATATAATAGACCCTATAAAGAAATTTAACATGATTTGACTTTAGATAATCGAGGCTCAAAAGTGACAATTAAACTTTATAAATTTTTTTCTCTTATATATATATACTCTTTCAAAATCTTATTTTTTTTTTATATATATATATTTGTGTGTTAAGTTAAATCCATTTCCTTTTTTTTACTTTATAGATTTTTTTTTTATGGATGATACTATTGTTGAAGAAAGAAGACAGAATCAAACCTTCTCACAAATAATTATTTTATATCATATATATAAAATTTGTTATTTTTCTTTTTTGTATCCCTAATTTTATTTAGGGTTTAATTTGGCAATTATTTTATTTTTTGAGTTTTATCTTTCACTATTATTTTTAAGTTGGTGTTTTTTATTTCGTGAATGATTTTAGTCATTCACTTTTGTAATGTTTTTTATTTTAATGAATATTCCACTTACCAAAAAAAAAAAAAAAAGTTAAATCCTTAATTTAGTACATTCTTAAACCTTAAAAAAAATGATATAATATATATATATATATATATATATATATATTATGTTTTGGATAATTTATTAATGTTGTTGGGCTAATAGGAAATATTCCATTTATTATATTCTTTTAAAAGAAATTAAGAAATTTATTTTAGGTTTGAAAAGGATAGAAATTTTAGGTTTGAATTATTTTTTATTTTTTGAATTAAATTATTATGTGTTAATAATAACTTTCGAATAGATTTGTAAGAATAATATAGAAATGGTAAACGCATTATTAAAATTTTAAAAAAACTATTTTTTTCAAAATAAAAATGAAATGTTTCCTTAAAATATTTTTTTATTTTTTATTTTTTATTTTTTTAGGGCCTTAAAATATTTATCTTACTTAAATTTTAAAATACTTTCTTAAAAAAAAAAGAAAAAGACAGGCTCTGTTATTTAGCCGTTGGAGACAGACCAGAGTGTGTGTGCTTTTATATAGCGGCAAACCCTCTTTTTCTTTATTTTCTTTCCCTTTTTTGTCTTTCTCTCTGCTGGCGTCATTTTGGGGGTTTTCGTTTTTTTCCCTCTTGATTTTCTTTCTCTGTAATTAATGCCGGTCATTTGGGGGTTTAATCTCTTTGGATCTTTAATGGAATCCCTCGGCTTAGCAAGGCCAGACGCAGGCCTAAAACTCAATCTATCTGCTATGGACTATTTGCTAAAGTTCTTGTAAGAAAACGTACCCTGGCATTGAGTGCTTGGTTTGGCAGGTATCTTGGGTATGAAAAAAGTCAGAGAAAAAATGAGAAAG